>JABWIB010002799.1:36579-49115 GCA_016617825.1 Platyplectrum ornatum | reverse complement strand
TGTGTGTGAGAGTGGTAGGAGTATGTATTGTGAAGTGCACTGTGTGTGAGAGAGGTAGGAGTATGTATTGCGAAGTGCACTGTGTGTGAGAGAGAAAGATATAAAAAGATATAAAAGATAAAAGTAAGAAGAATGTATTATGGCGCGAACTCTGTGTGTTTGTGAGAGGTATACTTGGTCCGCCCCATATTATACTTATATTGGTATCTTCCTATAATTACTAAAAGACATATTACAAAAAGTAAGAAAAGGCACAAGTACCTGTATAAACCTGTATAATGAAAGTTATGGACAACATCTCCGCTTTTTCATTTCCATAATTTAGTAAATATAATTTCATTTAATTTAGTTTTTGGAATAAATATTTAGTTGATGGAATAAATATATGCAACATGATAAAGCAAGGAACATGAAAAAGGTATGAAACGCAAAAGGTAAAAGAAGTATTTTTATTACAAAATAAACCTACTTTTGTGCAAATTTTAATATTTAAAGTTTGCATTTAGTGCAAATGAAACCAAATAATATTAGATAATTTTATCGTCATTTAGTTTACTCTCATTCAGACCATACATGATAAATATTACACACTGATCATTAAATGGCGTTCTCTATGTATTATTCACTAGTGATCTCTCTGCTGGGAGATATGTCACACTCAAGCAAGCAGGTGTTGCACACTTCTGCCAGTGGTATACATGGCAATGCACGGTTTGTGTAGAGGCATGGCCAAGCACTTTACATCTAGTTATGCCCCCATGGGTTTGAGCATGCCTTTATGATAAATAAGAATTAATATTGCTATTATTCAATAACAGCTGATACCTTAAATAAAATGTTATTCATTTCAAGTGTTCACTTTTATTGCCATTAACTGTCCTTCAAATAAAACTTTGAAGATAATTAACATTACTTCAGCAACAATAGCCAGTCTATACACAGTCATTATTTTCAGCAGAGAGACGATGAGAAGATCTTGCTTTATCAAATCCATTAAGCAACTACACGTACACATCCTTTTTTGCCCACGCACCCAGTAGTGCAATTAAAATAATCATGGTAATTAATAGATACGTGGCAAGTTCATCAATGCACCATTGGTCTGCACAGATGCAGGACTGACTTTGCCAGGTTTCCACATAGGTCACAGGAATCCTTTGTCTGTGAGCCCGCAGCGAGTGTATCCTGGTAGAGGGAAACAAAAAGAAAAGTTATTTTACAAAAATATAAAGCACAGGATACAGAAATCCATAATGTATAAACTTGCTGTACTATGGACATTGGAGCATTGTTTGGGTATAATTATTCCTATTCTATTAATCTCTGTCATAAAACAAAATGAGCAAACAAAATAGCTAAAAATACAATCTTACTGTTATAGGAGAATAAAAATAATACACACAGGGGTATATTTACTAAGCAGTGAGATTGCAGTGAGATTGGAATGTAGGGATGTTGCCCGTAGCAACCAATAAGATTCAAGCGCTCAATTTCATTTTACACACTGGAGAATTATTATTATTAACACTTATTTATTAGGCGCTACAAAGTATCCGCAGAGCTGTATAATGGGGAATACAGACAGACAGAATGGGTGGGGAAGAGGAGCCCTGCCCGCAAGCTTACATTATAAGGGAGATTAGGGATTTGATACATAGGGGTAATTACACATACACTAGGGACAATTTTAGACAGCTGCTGGTATGTTTTGGGATGTGGGAGGGAACCGGAGTACCCGGAGGAAACCCACGCAGACACTGGGAGAACATACAAACTCCACACAGAATGTGAACTCAAATCTGATTGGTTGCTATGGGCAACATCCCCACTTTTCAATCTCACTGCAAACGGGGAGCTTAGTAAATATACCCCACAGTGTTAAAAGTGGTTCATTTACCAAAAACATTTATATTTTATTTTTATTTATCATAAAGGGTACATAAAAGTTTTTTTTTCTGATACCTTTCCTCCAAATCCTCCTACGTGCATATGCACACGTCCGATTTCATACTGATAGAAGGGTGGGACAGAATGGCATGTGCAAAGCACGTTTGCTTTGGGGCAGGTGAGGTATTTAAAATGTACAGTAAGGGCTTGTCTAAGCTCTTACACACACCCTGATGGTGGAAAACATGTGCTTATAAAGGGGGTGGTCTACCCTCATACATATGAAAATCAGGCTTCAACAATGGTATTATAGCAATGGTATTATAACTATGCCTCATGTAGGAGCTCCACTTTAATTGCCACTAACACTCTTAAATAGGGATCCAGTCAATGGGACTGATTCAAATCTATAGGCACTATTGACTTACTCATGAGTGGGCAAAACCATGTTGAATTGCAGGGGAGGTAAAATGCTTTATTGTTGCATGTTGCACACAGATACTGACCAGCGTTACTGTTACACTGTTATTACACTTGTGCTAGGAAACATCATCTCTAAACTCTAATACTGATTGCAACGAATGTACTTTAACTAATCAAAAGGGACGCTTGCATGCTGGGCATACGTACTGTACATCAGATTGTACAACCTAGTATACTAAGACCTAAATTTACTAAGCAGGGGGATTTCAGGGAGATTGAAAAGTGGGGATGTTGCCTAGAGCAACCAATCAGTTTTGAGCTCACATTCTCCAGTAAAATTAAACTGAGAGCTTGAATCTGATTAGTTGATATGGGCAACATCCCCACTTTTCTCCCTGATTAGTAAATTTAGGCCTAAATCTAAGCATTTTGTTAAAGCACATATAATGGTGTATGATATTAGACCTTGAATCATTTAACCACGGCAATGCTTATCTGCAGAATCTATATATGCTAATGACTGATTTAAATGTAATATACATACAGAACAACTTTGTTTTTACACTAGAAATGATTTTCAATGTGATTTTGCTACATTGCTAATCTTTTCCTTGTATCTAACATTTTGAGCTCCCTAGAGTGACTCACAGATTTGGTGAAAGAACAATTAATCTAGCTGCCAAAAGAAACATTATCTCCTTAATAGGAGGTCCGATTTGCCTGTTGTTGTCATTTTATCATAACATTTATTTATTGGCAAAGGAAAACATTTGAGACACAGCATGCAATGATATTATTAAACTACATTTCTCTACAAAACTGTAGGTGATTAGTTTTCTACAGCAAAATGTAAGAAATGTATATGACGTAATAATATAATTAAAGTGTCAATTAGGAATGGAAAAGTAGTAGATATGAATTAGGTATAATCTATATTACAGTTGGAAATACTGCTTTTATTACTTATTTCTAATGATCTAAAAATGGTCTTATTCGATCTGGATAAAAATAAAATGCGTTTAAAGTTTGTATATTCAAATGTTCAACTTTTTAAATATGTATGAAGTTAGCATTGTTAATATTGACCACATTGTAAATTAACAAAATGTAATTCCTTAATATTTAACCCTCTATGATTAAAGAGTCATTATTGGGACACATATTATATCATTTTAATTTCAAAACTATTATTTTAAAAGATAAATAAATGTCAGATTACTGCAGAGTCATTTACTACATTGATTAGTATAAAAGTATTCTATAAATAAATACACATTATATAATCAGCATAAGATTTGTATGCTATAGTTAATAAATATAATATATGTAATACATTTACAGATTAGAAACATAATGGCAATTAGTTTGTCATTAGCAACTATTGTATAAAATTACTAAACATCTCACCGTCTTGACGAGTTCATCTTGACGTATATCCAGGATATGGCAGCTATTTTGATTCTCAAAGTTCTGTGTATTTAGAAACTTTTAGCAATGCTGAGTTTAATTGCAGATTAAGATTCATTTCCATAACCATGTTATTGTGTATAGTGATATTGCTATAGATTTGTGGTTGATAAAATAAAGTAAAAAAGTAGTTTTTCGCAGTCCTTTAGGTCCTTTAATACATAAGCTTAGTTTCTTCTCCCAGGCTGTTAATGCGCAAATGTTATCTGGCCCAGTGTTTTACATAAACAGCAGCCCTCTGTTACTAAAGGCACTCCCACCAGCAAATGCTGCCTAGGATTAGAGGATGGATGTATAACAGATGATGTCAAATGTTGTCTTTGCAGCTGCTACCAAGAATTGTTTCCTAAATGAGGAAAGAATGATGTTATACGACCTGCCAGGCACCTTTGTTGCTATGATCTTAACAATCAACATATTTATTCCATGTTAATTGTTAATATTTCCAACAATACGTAACATTTTAGAAATGAATATGTAATTTTGTAAGATTTAATGGCACTCTAATCTAGTTATTTTTTACCATAATAGGTTTTAAGTTTACATTTGAAAAATGACATATATGAATAAACTAATCAACAAAGAGAAAAGACTATTTATCTTCATTTACACATTGTTGTATGTTAGTAAAAGTATATAGACCTGATTCAGAGTAAAAGGTGGCTTCCCAGTCAGTGCTATTTAGAGCCCGCATGTTTCTTCACGCAGCTCTGAATCGCACGCAGGGAGAGAGGCATGCAATATGCCCCTCATCCCTGCACTTAAATTGCTAGCGCAGAGGCTCTGGCTACAGCAAGTGTTTCTATGCAGTGATTGCTGCACACATATAAGCCGGCTACTATTGCCGGCTTTTATGAATGGTTCAAAAAAAAAATGCCGTAAAATATGTTAAAAAACAACAACAAATTGAAAGCAAGTAATTAGCCATGTGAAAATTATGTAAGCACATGGTGCATGTTGGGCTCCAACTAGATGGATATTTAAATAAAAGAAGGGGGAGGAACAGGATGAATCAGGCCAAATATGATTAGTTATTCTGTGAAATAAGATCATGGAGTGGGTGTTGAAAAAATAGTTTTTAATGAAGCTGTCATTTTGGACCAAAGGACACAGCCCTATTTTTTAAATCTGACATGTCCCTTATCTCTTTATAACTTTTTATTGATTTTACTCATCCAACTGATTGTTAGATAGTTTTTTCGAGACATATTGTACTTTAAGTTAGTGGTAAAGTTTGGTTGATACAGTTGGTATTTATCCGTAAAAACGAATTTATTAAACCACCTTTTACTTTTTTAGGACAGTAGAGGGCTTATAAACTTTGTAGCAATTTTTCAAGAAAATTTAAAAGTTTCAAAAATGTAGGGGCCAGTTCACATTGGATGTGCCTTTGAGGGGCCTGAGTTGATAGATACCCCCTAAATTACCCAATTTANAAAACTGCGCCCCTCAAAGTATCCAAAATAGCCCTCTGAAAGTTTGTTAACTCTTTAGGTTTAGCAGGAATTTTAGCAAATTTTCCATGTTAATTGATTTTATTCTGGACAGATGTTAACCAGGACAGATGTTAACCTGAAGACAAAACCATGATTTTACAGATTTTAGAAATATCCCATATATGGTTATAGAACACTATTTGGGTACACCAAAGGGCTTAGAAGGGAAGGAGCGGCATTTTGCTGGAATGGTTTTAGTGTCAGGGTGGGAAGGGATTAACCTTTAATTTTTTACCATTTAAATTTTTTTTTACATTTTATCAAAAGTTGCCATAGTATGCACGGATGTTACGACACAACAGATTTTGTTTTTATCTTTTATTTATTTTTTATTATTGTTTTATTTATTTTATTACAATTTTTACATAGATCCAGTATTATTCATTCACAAATAAAGATTTTTCAAGAGTGGGCAAATCCATGTAGAATTGCAGGGGAGGTAAAATAAATGTTAGTGTTTGCATGCAGGGAGAATGCTTTATTTTTGCATTTTGCACACAGATACTAACCAGTGTTGTAGGGAGAATGCTTTAACTTAGCATTTTGCACACAGATACTGACCAGTGTTACTGTTACACTGTTATTAGACTTGGGCTGGAAACATCATCTCTGACCTGTAATACTGATTGCAATTAATTCAATTTACCTCCCCTGCAATTCAACATGGTTTTGCCCACTCTTGAAAAATCTTTTGATTGGAACAATTTATCTTATATATATGGCCAGCTTGACTGTAAAGCCGCAATTGGCTATTCAGAAATCAGTAGACAACTGCCATCACTATTCTGTCACCCAGCGATATGGCAGGGTGACGTATTGTTCTAGTGGAAATTGGTACAGCTAAATGGGTCATTTTTCTCTAAGGGAATGGCCCTGTCTTCAGACCATTAACTAGAATGATAGCGTTCTAGTGGTGCCTATAAAAAAGTTAAATAGTCCAGTAAAAAATAGTAAAAAAAAATTACGGCTTACTTACCTTGCAGCAGCTGTGACTGGCCACCAGAGAGGAGCCCAGCTGCTCCTCAGTTCTCCTGGCACTTCCTGTCCAGCCGGAAAAGAAGTTCTGTATGAGTTACAACACGTGCGTAAAGAATAGGGGGAGGTGAGGGGCATATATAAACATAAGGGCCTTAATTTACTAAGTAGAGAGATGGGGGGATATTGCCCATAGCAACCAATCAGATTCAAGCTCACATTATGTAAAATGAAACTGGTAGCTTGAATCTGATTGGTTACTATGGGCAATATCCCCCCATCTCTCTACTTAGTAAATTAAGGCCCTTATGTTTATATATGCCCCTCACCTCCCCCTATTCTTTACGCACGTGTTGTAACTCATACAGAACTTTTCAATCTCTCTGCAATCTCCCTGCTTAGTAAATTTAGGCCCATGAGTCTTTTTCAAAGTCTGTCTGGCATGGTGACATTATTTCACAGATTTCACAAGGATCCAACTAGGGTCCCAATGGGGGTTGGACTGCCAATGTGAAAGCAGAGTCTAAGCCGTGGGCATGTGTTCGCTGGAGCCCCCAAGGGTGAAGACAGATTTTATTTATGTACCTCCAGACCAAAAATACATGTAGACATATTGAAAATAAATGGAATGGCTTAACCCTGGGTGGGTCGAACCTTCTCCTCAGCTTGGATACGACGAGGGCCTTTGACACAGTGAATTGGTCATATCTCTCCTAGGTCTTGAGTCTCCAGGGCTTTCATCCATTCTTCCGATGTTTCGTCAGTTTCCTCTACACAACACCTACCACCAGAGTAATTATAAATGGCTGTCATCATGGAACGTGGAACACACAATTCCCGCTCCTATTTACCCTTGTCCTTGACCATTTTGCTGTGCTTCCAGGGTTTACGGGTATCCGAGTTGGGATTAGTGTGGTCAAGCTCTCCGCGTTTGTGGATGATGTCCTGCTGTACGTTGTTAATCCCCGCTCTCCTATTCCCTCAATATCTCTTGGCTGACTTTGGGGCTATCTCAGGTCTGCGGATGAACCAGTCCAAGTCTGAGGCTCGATCTGGCGTTAGAAGTCCCTACCTCTGTCGTTTCTCAGGAGATCTAACATGATTAAGATGATTTCCTTCCCCCGTCTTATGTACCTCCTCAAATCCTTGCCTCTCCTCATTACTAAAATGGACGTACTGGCCATTAACTCAGCATTTTGGTCTTTCATCGGGGTGTGTAAATACCCAAGGATTGGTCTCATCAAACTGCAGCAGAAAAAATTCCATGGCAGGATTAATTCACCCAACATTGTGGATTACAACTACGCGGCAATCCTCCGTTATGTCCATGACTTGTTCAGAGGCCACAATACCTATGCGAACTCCTCCCTGGAGTCTTGTTTTGTCCCGGACCGTAGCCTCACCAGCTTCCTCCACTGCCATGAGCAGGGGCTTTCCCAGGAGCACTGGGTAACCCCCTCCTCTGGCCAACCTGGAAGAAGTGGCACATGGTCCGCTATCACCTGCGGCTTAATGCTCACCACTCCCTTCACCTTTGTTTTCTGCGTAACCCGGAGTCTGGTCCCGGAGTGACTTTCGCTCCGTAGCTGATATTTTTAATGAGAGGGAGTGTCGACCTCTCCTGTTCCCTGAGGCAATTCTAAAGTTCTCCTTCCTCTCCGACTACCCAGTCCCATACTTCCATACTCCGGCACCTATCCCTCTCTGACTTAGCTAATTGGTTTGACACACTGCTCCTCTCCCCAACCTTGCATCATAGGGCGATTTCGACCTTCTACGCTTTCCTCTGTGACCCATTGCAATATGATGAGTTAAGGGGCGGGGTGGCCAGATGGGCGACTCTACTCTCTCCCTTGACCTGTGATGACTTACTCTATGCTCTTAACTATGCTAGGCGCTCCCTCCCTTCAGCCCAAAACCTGGAGATGTTTCTCAAGCTCTTCCATTATTCTTATTTCTCCCCAATGGGATGCTTCCAGGCTGGCCTCTCTCTGAGGAGCACAATAAACATCTTTCATCCAGCCCTGGCTCGATATTTTGAAGAGAAATTTACAGCAATGGATCAAATGGATGATAATAAACTGGATGATAATCGTTAAAAACACACCAGACCACTTAAACAACCAGCAAAATTAGTCACTACTAATTGACTGTTAAAAAACAGAAATAGTGTGAATATGAAACAGAGTCCTACAGATATATGGAAAAGGGAATGTAGGGAATGAAGCAACCCACTCATATAGCAGTCCACTCTGAAAGAACCCAAAGTTAATAGAGATTATGTTCAGAACAGAAGCATGCTCTCTTCAACCCGTATCAGGTAAAGAATAAAGTAAGCTTTGAAGATCAATGCCCAGTTGTTATACCCGGTAGTAGATTTATTTGGTAGTATGTTTCGTCTGGGAAAATCAAAATTTTTCAAAACAGAGTCTGCTTTAAAGAAGTTTGGTTTACCCAGATGAAACACACATAATACATGGGGAAGGGGAACTTGGAGACCCTGGCACTAAAGATGAGAATGTACTGCAACTCTATTCCCTGACATTAGCAGGAGGTGTACCCAGGATAGTGTTTGCTATTGACAAGAAAAACCACAAGTGGAAAGAACATAGTTATATATAGTAATTATTCATAATCATTATAATTACTGTGCCCCATATGAGAATAACTATGTTCATATTTCCTTTTATTTTGGGTTGTTTTGTACCTAGGAAGTGTACATTTTTTAGAGAAATTTAGGAACTGCTGAACGTATTTTGTATATTGATAAGTTCCTTAGACTTTCAGTTAACATGTAGGCTATGCATTTTCACATTTACTCTTTTAGGGCTTGGTAGTGAACTTGAGAATGGGCACAATGAAAATAGTCTTATTGCATTAAGATATCCACATTTAATATGTTAAATATTAGCTGAAGGATTTCCCTTTTTGAAATACTGTTTTAAAACTGTTTCTATATAAACATATAAAAAATAGGGCGCAGCCACAGGCAAAGAGCTAGTATTAATATAAGAGGGAATAGAATGCATTTCACTGAAGGACACTGAAGCATCCAGAAAAAACTTACACATAGGGGTATATTTACTAAGCAGTGAGAGTGCAGTGAGATTTAAAAGTGGGGATGTTGCCCATAGCAACCAATCAGATTTGAGTTCACATTCTCCAGTGTGTAAAATGAAATTCAGAGCTTGAATCTGATTGGTTGCCAGGGGCAACATCCCCACTTTCCAATCTCACTGTACCCCATGGGGAGAGAATACAACTGTACATACACATGTGCTAAACACTGAACCACTGTGCTGCCCACAATTTGTTTAGTGTCCCTTATAATACAGAATCTTCTTTTTTGATCATTTTAATGTTATTTAATTTTACTTCTTGGGGATTTAGCAAACTATATCTCAAAGTTTATAGATTAATAGATTATTAGAAATTTCTTATAATAATGATCATTCCTGCTAAGTATCTAGGAAGTCTTATTTGTTAACAATATTTGTGATAAATTGAATTTTACACAAATGATAACATGAGGTTTTGAAATATATGCTCTCATAAGAAACATTTGTATAAATATTATAAATATTATTTTAGATACTGTAACTATGGCTGGAAACAAAACAGTATTTAAAACAGTTTTGTCTTAGGAACATAACACTTGGTACACATTACCATAAATAAAAGTGTTTTCCTACAGGAATCATCACTCTGATGAAAGTAGCTCGCCGAAAGATCTAGTTCCCATTGAAGGTGCTGTCACGTTTCAGTCTGATGGCAGATTAAGTTGGCTTTTTGAAATTGGACTTGGCATCTAAACTAACATGCTCCTGTTGGGACAGTTTTCTGAGGCTCTGTTGAGTTGGCAGCTGGCTGCACGGAGCAAATGATATAGTAAGAATAAACAGCTGCTTCCTGGTGAATTACTAACAGATTGCGGTGAATGCGGCTGAATGCAGGACATTGCTATGCACTGACGCAATGCATTTTACACTTGGACTTGCTCACATTTATGTCATCAAGCACCACTAACAATGCATGATTACATGTTTTCCAGGTATGATCACCAGCTATATAAGAGTATTTTCTTTTCTCCCAAGATTTCCAGGAGCAGTTGCATATGCAGCGAGGTTCCAGTAGGCCAGAAACCCCCCCTAAATGTATCTGTATTACATGACGGTTATATTAATGATCATTGCAGGTACAATGTATAAAGGGAATTATAGGTCTGAGTAATGTATGTGTGGTATATTGGGATTGGGAATGACATATTATATAGAGTATGTACTGTACAATTCCAATATACCACATATATTATATTAATTATTCACAGAATGCTAATATTCCCAATATGTACTTTATATACATATTGGTAGGTCCAGGGTTAGTGGATAAGTGCAATAGCCTCCCATCGAAGGTGGTGGAGGCTAATACTACAGAACTGTTTAAGCAAGGTTTCAGGAATGATTTGCATAAATCACACCCTCAAGCCTGAACCTTGTGCTGCTGCTTTCTGTTTCTTATGGAAAAGAGAAACAAGAAGTTGCCATCCCTGTGATATAATGAGTACCACCAGTAAATATCTTCTAAACACACCTCTGCCTCAGCGAGACCAGTAAAACATGCACTGTAATGCTGTGTTCACACTACCAAAACTGTTATTTGCTGGGGTGCAAAAAAATCCATATGTTCTACTCAGATCACAGTGTTGACTTGGGAATTTGGTGTAATGAGAATATGAGCTGGGATTGACTTCTTTCTGTGATTGGCTGGTAAAAAATTGCGTTGTTTAGGCTACAGGGGACCCAGGGATTACCCGGGAATAACCCTGCTTTTTACCTGGCCCTAAGACCTGGGTAAAAAGACCTGGGATTTGTAAAAAGGGTTATTCAGATTACCATAAAAAAATCAGATATTTCAGGAAACCTAGGAATTTTCTGGGTTTTTTTGGTGGTAATGAATGTGGTATAAGTGGTACATTAGGACAAAGGTTGAGAACCTCTGACATAGAATTTGTCGGGGACCCTATAGGAACATTAATATGGCCCTGCTCTCAAATGTAAAACACCAGGAAATTTAGGGTTGCTGACTCTCCCGGAATGTCCGGGAAAATCCTGAATTTTGGCCAGTTCTCCTGCTATCCCAGTAGTGTCAGCAAATCTCCTGGACTAAGGCAGTGATTTTATGTAATTCTGTAATATAAAAAAGGGTATTTCCCTAGCGCCACAGTTACAGAACTTAAAGTAATTCATTGCCTCAGCCCTGATCATTATTATGATAGGCGTGGCCTGAAGCCATCAAGTCCCGCCCATGCACAGCAAAAGCTAGTCTTTTGACATGAAGTAGATTTACATATGGTGGAGAGTGACATTACATTTTCCGAGCTAAGTATAAGTTTTTCTGGTTGGTTAATATGGAAACACTGCATAACAATACAAATGTAACTAGTAAACTGTCTATTTGCAATTTTATTCGCTTATATGTAAGAATGTTACTGATAAGGTGCACACAAACAATGTAACCTAATCATAAGAAGAGACATACAGACAAACTTCACTATAGCTAACATTATTTTTGAATGAAACTGATGAATGTATTTACTCACTCACTCACATAACAGCCAGCAGCTCACATACTGTTATGCACTGCCATTCCCTCATTCCACTCTCGCTTCACCCATATGAGAAAAGGAAGAAAACTACATTTCCCGGCTGGCTTTGCGGTACGTGTTCAACGCACACCGCGTGATCACCGTACTTCTTTAAACCAGCCAATCCGTTGTATACAATCCGTCACGTGGGATGCTCCGAGGTCAGAGGGATATTTGAATTGTGAGGCCGTTTCTGCGTGTCGCTTGAAGGCTGCCGAGCGAGAGCAGAGTATCAGTGTAGTGACCGGTCCCGGTAACACGGACAGTCTCCCGACCGGGCATCCGTTCTCCTGCCCGCTACATCTACCAAGCCCAGAGGTAGCTAGCAGTGCCCCCTCCCCTTGTTACTAGATCATATGGAAAGCTATGCCAGTACGTGTATGGCCATTCTGAGCTGCTGGGGCTCGCTTATCGCCGGTCTATTAGGTGCCATGACATAACATGAATGCAGAGTGTTCTGTGTGTTCTTCTAATGTGTTGCATTTTCTCCAGGTGGCAGTCACACCAATACCTTCATCATGGAGCCTGGCAGTGGTAAGGGTGCATAGCGTCTCACTACTCTACATTATATATGCTACATTATGTACGGACTAGACTTCTCAGCTCAAACGGGTTACTTGGGCATCCATAACCCCCACCCTTAT
>JABWIB010002799.1:7603-23647 GCA_016617825.1 Platyplectrum ornatum | reverse complement strand
CCCCGGTGCTCCTATTCCCCCTTATATGTATGTCCCCGGTGCTTCTATCATCCCTTATATGTATGTCCCCAGTGCTCCTATTCCCCCTTATATGTATGCCCCCGGTGCTTCTATCATCCCTTACATATATGTCCCCAGTGCTCCTATTCCCCCTTATATATGTATGTCCCCAGTGCTCCTATCACCCCTTATATATATGTCCCCAGTGCTCCTACTGTATATGAGCTTTCTTTTTCTTCTGTCAGGTTACCAGGTGACCGGGGTCTTCATGAAGAACTGGGATCTTATAGATGAGTTTGGCGTTTGCAGTGCAGAGAAAGACCTGGAGGATGCTTACAGCGTCTGTCAAAGACTGGATATACCCTTCCAGCAAGTTTCATATGTAAAAGAATATTGGCATGATGTGTTCAGGTAGCGGAAGACTTTCATCCAGTCTGATCTATCAGCACTCCTTATAGGACAGTTCTGCTGTAACTTATGGTCACTTTTGTTTTTCAGCTCTTTCTTAAAAGAATACGAGGATGGAAGAACGCCGAACCCAGACATTTTATGCAACAAGCATATTAAGTTTAATTGCTTTCTGAATTATGCAATCAATAACCTAGGTGAGCGCATTTTCAATGTGTATATGATAGCCTTACTTAAAGCATAGTAGTAAATCTTTGTCCTTTTCAGTGTCAGTTCCAGTATCAAGCAGTGTTTTCATTTCTTTCTTCCTGGTATTAGCAGCAAAACTATTTTCAATTGAGAAAACATCACAGCGGTTTTTACCTGCACACTCCCCACAAACTCCGGATAAAATAGAAAAAAGACTACTTTAAAAACAGGACGCTTGGGTATTATTTTGGATTAGGGACATCTTAAACATGATTGAAACCCTAAAGCTGGGCATCCACTAAACTATTCTCATTTCAACATGATTTTGAACACGTACCAAGCGATTATCACCAACAAATTTTTTTTAAATGGTTGTAAACCTTCGTGTTTTACTGCCTCAATATTGTTAGCTATAACATAAAGGAAATACCCAAAAATCATTAGTGATATTGGAAATGCCCACACATACAAGATATCAGACCCCTGAAACAATAATCAGTTGTGAATTCCTAATGATAAAATTAAGTGTTGTTTAAATTGAGTTTGAGTGAATTGCTCTAGAGTGACTAATAAATCGTGTGTAGGTATAGATATATAATATACTTACTGTACGTCTTAAATAAGAAAGATTGCCTGGAAAATATTAGTATACCTTGCACTCTTATCTGTTTCTAACTGTGTTTATATAAATGTGTAGTCATGTACAGGTAGACAAGAAATATTAACTTGCACACACAATGTATTCATTTATTTGGAAAAGAAAATAGTTTGATGTGAACAGGCAGCTTTCACTATCTTCTCTATCTAATATGTTAGGAGCTGATGCCATTGCTACAGGACATTATGCAAGAACATCCCACACAGATGAAGAAATATTTCTCCATCAATATAAAGAAAGTGCTGAAAACCTCCCAAGGAATATATATGAGTCAATAAAACGTAAGACGTCTGCTTGCAGAAAACTAAAATCTTGTTGCCTATTAACCAATGTCTTGAAATGGAAAGGTTACTGCGATAGATATGTTACTTTTGTGTAAAGATTGCTTGGGAAACTTAGGACTGGGTTCAGATGTTTTTTTTATAGAAAAAAAAGAGTGTGTTTTCCAGTGGCTGGATCAAGTATACTGAACGGATCTGGACCCACAGCATCCAGACATCTGTACCGTCTTCATTTTTCAATGGGTTTCTAACTACGGGACTGATGCAAATATTAATGTGGGATGGGCCTATGGTGTTTATACAGTATAAGTGTCTGATGTACGCCACCCTATACAAACCTCCAATTTTCATTTTTAAATGACGTTTTGGGTAGGGTTCAGCTTTTCTAAGGTCAAGCAAGGGGAGTGCTCACTCCAACGCTACACTCAATATAGGATACAATATTGTTTTCCCACTTTATTCTGAATCTGGTCTTTAGAGGTTAATAGGCTCAAAAGTCTCTTTCATACTATACTGTTTTTCTCAACTACAGTATGTATTATATTACAGGTAAGCTTATGTTACTTCTATTCTATAACAGCTGTTAGGCTTCTGAAAGCTGCTGACCACATGAAGGACCAGACGTTTTTCCTCAGTCAGATATCACAATCTGCATTAAGAAAAACCTTATTTCCACTTGGAGGGCTGACAAAAGACTATGTAAAAGAGATTGCAGCTGAAGCTGGATTTCATCATATTTTAAAGCGAAAAGAGGTAAGATTTCTTATTTATTTTTGATGTGACCTAAAATTCAGGGACATACATTCCTAACATACATGATATTGTGTATCATGATTAGAATTTGCAAAGGCCACCCAGAACATGTGTACATACCTGTTGGACATGTGCAGGTTGTTTAGAAATATCTACGCAAATTGCTTGTGCATGTACCCAGAACAATGGCTAAATATGTAAAGGTTATCATTACATACTCTTACATACACATAGCCATTTTTATGGCATGGGCTGTACTAAAACAACAGCAAAATCTCTCTCGCTCTCTGTCTTCCAGTACAGCAGGTGTTCTCACTGGTACCACTGGTGGTACACAGAGCATATAGATAGAGATGTAAGTAGAGAAGCAAGTATTTAATTGTAATCATGTAATACCATAAATATATACAGTGCATCTGGGAAATATTCACACTTTCCCCACATTTTATGTTACAGCTTTACTCCAAACTGAAATAAATACATATTTATTTTTTCATTATTTTTACATTTATAAAAAAACAGACAAATAAAATCCAATGTACCTAAGTATTCAGTCTTTGCTGGTTACTTTGTTGTTGCACCTTTGGCAGCATTTATAGCCTCAAGTCAACCTTTTTGTATAAGATGCTACAAGCTTAGCACACCTATCTTTGGGCAGTTTCGTCCATTCCTCTTTGCAGCACATCTCAAGCTCCATCAGCTTGGATGGAAAGTGTCGATGCACAGCCATTTTCACATCTCTTCAAGCTACTCCTTTGATATGTCGGCTGTGTGCTTCAGGTTGTTGTCCTGCTGAAAGATGAACTGTCACCCCTCTCTGAGGTCAAGAGAGTAATCTTTCATTCTGTCCTGACTAGTCGCCCAGTTCCTGCCACTGAAAACACAGCCACAGCATGATGCTGCCACCACCCTGCTTCACTGTAGGGATGGTGTTGGGCTGGTGATGAGCAGTGACTTGATTCCTCCGGACATAATTCCTGGCATAAAGAGTTCAATCTTTGTCTCATCAGGCCAGGAAATGTTGTCTCTCTTTTTGTTAAGGCCTGATTGGCGGATTGCTGCCGAGATGGTTGTCTTTCAGGAAGGTTCTCCTCTCTCCACAGAAGAATGCTGTAGTGGCCATCAGAGTAACCATCACTTAGTTACCTCCCAGGCCCTTCTCCCCTGACTGCTCAGTTTAGATGAACAACCAGCTTTAGGAAGAGTCCTGGTGGTTCTGAACTTATTCATTTACAGATGATGGAGGCCACCTTCAATGCAGCAGGTTTCTGTACCCTTCGCCAGATTTGTGAGACAATCTTGTTTCGAAGGTCTACAGACAATTATTTTGACATGCACAAACCAAGCTAAATTTACCACATGGACTCCAATTAAGCTGTAGGAAACAGAATGCACCTGAGCTTAACTTTATCTTCATGGCAAAGTCTTAATACTTATGTACATGTGGTTTCTTAGTTAGCGTTGTGCCTAATTTTATGAGAAGTCTAGCACCATAATATCTAGATTTTTTGTAAGCCATGTTCTTTATTATACTATATGTGTTCCACATTTTTTCTAGAGTATGGGAATATGTTTCATTGGACAACGGAATTTTGAAAAATTCATCTTAGAGGTTAGTTTTTATTGGAACACTGGCCTGTACCTGGCCTTGCGCACGTATAATTTGTAATGTGTAGTAGTTCTTTTTATTTGATTTTGTAAATGGTTGTTTAGAAAATATTTTACATCATGCAAATTACCCTCCCTTACTGCCCAAATTGCTCCAACGCAACTGACCTTAAATGTCCAAACCATCTTTTCCATAAGCCCTTCCCCTGTAACAGTGCCTCCTAAATCGGGATATGATGTCATCCAAATTCATCATGTGGAAGATCCAAAACAGGCTGGGGGGGGGGGCATCTCCTAGGAAATTGTAACTGACCCCTCCTGCTGTACCGTGCTGTCTCCCTACAAGCTTCTATGCAGTGTAATGGCCATCCATCAATCAGGCTGATAAGTCATTCACTGACTGCTTGCCAGTTGGTAGGTAGGAGATAATCGTCAGTAAGACTGGTTTATAGCCCCTCAGTATGCTGACAGGCTTTTACTGTCTGGTGGCCAACTAGGAGGCAGATTCACATTACTGCCCAGTCATTTTGCTTGTGTGTAATTCACTCAATATTAGGACGGGATCATTTTCCTGCCTCTCTTGCTTCAGGGGCAACACCCCGGGGGGCACAAGTATGAGGTCCAACTTGGACCTAAACCCACTAGCATACCTTCTGAGATACAATGTTACATTCAAAATAAGCTCTGTCCCATTTTCAGCTACTTTGTTATAACATACATTATGAGCTGTGGAACTCTTTGGAAAAAACCTTATAAATAACATTTGCAGCATTTTACCTTTGTAGATACGCTACATATCTGTTTACTTTTATTTATGCTTTATTGTTTTTAAGTATTTAGAGCCACAGCCTGGAAACTTTGTTTCTATTGAAGATGGCAACATCATAGGCACACACAATGGTAAAAGCAGTATTTTTCTATTTCACTTTCTGTCTTACTTTTTTTACTATCATTCCTTGTAGTTCATTATGAATATAGAGGGACGTTTTATCTTTTGGCTGTTTACCTTTTACCTATTTTAGAAATGAATTGAGCTAGGAAATTTCACCTTTCAACTTTAATCTCTTTTCACAATTTATACTCTCAATCAGATTCAAGCTTATATTCAGAAGTATGTAAAATGAAACAAAGCTTGAATTTAGGCACTTGTGTTTGGATGTAGTGGACCTGATTCTAAGCTCTAAGCATGCGCAGATCCGCTTTCAATCACACGGATGAGGACGCAAAGCGCATCTCTGCATGACTGCGACTCATGTAAATGAGAAAAGGGCCCTTAGAAAATGTAACATTTTTAAAATATAAATTCATATTATTTATAAAATGAAATGTGTGTGTGTGTGTGTTTTTATAACTTGTATATAGTTTTTATTTTACTATAAGTAATTCATAAAAGCCTGCAGCGATCGCTGCGTATATACATTAGCAGAGGCTAGAGCATTTGGAACCGCTGCGCTTTTCAGCTTAGCGCACAGATGAGGGGCATATGGGCTGCCCCTCTCCCTGTGCTCAATTCAGAGCTGTGTTTTCCGCAACTCTGAATCTGGAGTACCTGGCGGCTCAGAATCAGGTCCAGTGTGTGGAATGTGAGTGCACACATTTTCATGCAGTAATTAGTTCAATTAGCAGACCTATTAATTGTATTGATGACTCTTGTGTTCCTGTTGGAGTTTTGGTAAGCACTTTGAGGGATACATTTATAATCATTTAAAACTGAATAATAATACTGTTTTTAGTAGATTACAGCAGAAAGCATTTTTAGGAAGAACACCATTATTCTAAATGTAAAGTATTTGGTTGTCTGTAATGATCAAATGACCACAGGAGAGGCTAATTCCCAAGAGAATGAATGTTCTGGTAATGACTTGCTGATTGTTCTGCTGTGTAGTGCGCTGTTCCATGGAACAATGCTAAGGAACGGACCTGAGTAATACAATCCTCTGTATTAACAATGGATTCATTTGTGCATGATAGAATTGTACACTGCATATATATTTTACATTCTTGTACTAGAAGTATCTCTGTGATCTAATTGCTGGTGTTAACAATGTGAACTCAAGTAAAGGTATGAAGAAAAATGATAAACACATATGCCTGCCTTGTTTTATTGCCTATGTTGTTTCCAGGTTGGTTTTTGTTCACGCTGGGCCAGAGGGCAAGAATAGGGGGAAAACGAAACGCATGGTTTATTGTGGACAAAGATGTGACCACGGGAGAGGTCTTTGTGGTAAGAATATCCTTCCAAATGTATATACTATATATACAACATTGGAGATTTATTTCCTGACATGGCTGGCCTATGATTGCAGAGCTGTGTGTCCATTACCAGTTCACACTGATATGGGCTACGCTCAGTAGATAGAAACCAATAAAAAGCATCATTTTGGTGTTGTGCCCATAATTAAACACAATATGCTGATTAATGTTTATGCAAGTGATTAAAAATGTATGGAAATATCCACAAATATATGATTTCAAAATCCTCTGATCTGGTCAAGTGCATATTATCCATAAATAATTCCAAAGCATGAACATCTAGTATAATTACTTGGCTTGGTTTTGTTAATGGATTGTTTTGTTTAAAGGTGTACATAATGCACTTGATACATTTCTAGACTGCCCTACTAGTTCTGCCAACCTAATATATGTATTTACTGTTTTTATTGAAGGCTCCATGTAGAGATCACCCAGCCTTGTACACAGATATTCTACAAACTGATCAGGTGCACTGGCTCACAGGAAAGCCTCCCCTGGAGCTGGTAAATAACAAGAGAATGGAATGTCATTTTAGATTTCAGCACCAGATGGCACTAGGTAATCTTGTACTATATCACGCTTCTTGGAATGGATAAATGATTTGTTTTCTGCATGAGTGTACGTTCTGGGAGGCATGTATTGTCTTACTGAATGTAACATCTTCCTAGTACACACCACTAGCATGTTAAGTAGGTGAATTGTCTATATAATGTATACCAAGGGCACACACAAACTAGCTGTTTGTATATACGTGTACAGCTATTCCTATGGTGCATCATGATGAGATAATACACTGCAGTACAGTCACTGATAGCACTGAATGAGAGATACATGCAGAGCCTCTGTCATCATTACAGTATTTTCCACTATAAGTTAATGGCCTGCTTTAGGTGTAGGATTCTACCTTTTCAGTTTATCTGCACAGTATCTCCCAGATTCTTTTACCGGGCGTACTCCATATCCACAGTATGTTCCTCGTGTTGGTGCTATCTGCGTTTGCAGCCTCATTCTGAATGCTTTAGCGTGAATGTAGCTCACTATTCATAATTCTGATAGAGCATGTTCCTCACTGTCCTTCATTCCAGACTAGGTGGTTCCCAGTTGTATATTGAATAGAAAAATGTCCTACCAGTGTTTCAGTTTCCACCTTTGTCAGTGGGATGAGGTTATATCTTTCAGAATTTACTTGAGTCTCAAATCTGATTCAGTTCTAGCCCTTTGGCTGCAAAATTCAGGAACAATGAAGTATTCCCTCCCATACGGTCTCATCAGAGAGAGACATTGCACTCCCACTCTCATGCTCAGCAGTGTAAAGGGATGCGTCTTATTCCTTTTTCCTTTGAGCTCTCTTTGAGCTTTGTTATACAGAAACTGAAAGTCTTAGGATTCTGGAGAGAGGAGGGGCCAAACTGTTGTAGGTGTTTTGTTTATAGCCCAAGTCCACAGCACCTCATCCAAAGTTATCATTGTCTTCAGATATATTCAGAGAAAAAGATTAAGTGGGAGGTACCAGTAAATCCAAATATTGTCTACCTGTGTATTGGCACCTTTGTAGGATAACAATGGTAGAGATCCTGCATCACATCACTGGGATCTGAATANATTTGGTCTACAGCCTTGTCTGTGTGTTCCCATCCTCTGCTTGTGTGGATTTCCTTAATAGTGTTTCACACCATCCGCATTTTTGTGCTTTCTAAATTTATGTTAACCTTTGGTTCAAGCTCTAAATAGGTCCCAATCTGAACTGTGTTGTCACCAGCATGGTGTTTTGTAGTTTGCTGATTTCATTCGAACTATTTTACACTTTACAAATTGGAATGTAAATATTTCTTTGCATATTTGTATAAAAAAATAAAACCATTTGGAAACTTTATTTTGTATAACATTAAATTGTCTTAATGTCTATTAATGCTATAATGAACATCTTGCGTACTGTACCTAGCTCTCTCTACTCCTAGATTTAGCATGTAGNGTTTGGGATATGTTTCCTTGGCATGCCTTTGTGATTCTAGGAGTTCTTAGGAGGTTTGTGCATGATGCTGTAAGATTTGTTCCTTGATGTTAATGCACCAACGGCACCCTNTAATCCCTTAGAAATGCGCTGCCTGTCACGTCTTGTTCCCTAGCTCAGACTTTATGTATAAGACTATTTTATTGTCAATGGTTACATTGTTCAGAAGGGGGAGATAACTTCTAATTGCCATGGGCAGTATTAGGATGTAAACCATAATTAACACTATACTTGGACACTGAAACTATGTCAGTGATTAACCTTTCTTTGTTTATGCAGCTCTAGTTTAGTATAGCTCATAGTGAATAAGACTTAAGCTGGCCATACACTAAAAGATAAATTGGTCCAATCGTAAGATTTTTCAAGAGTGGGAAAAACCATGTTGAATTGCAGAGGTAGTAAATTGAATTAATTGCAATCAGTATTACAGGTGAGAGATGATGTTTTCAGCACAAGTGTAATAACAGTGTAACAGTAACGCTGGTCAGTATCTGTGTGCAACATGCAAAAATAAAGCATTCTCCCTGCATGCACACACTGACATTCATTTTACCTCCCCTGCAATTCATCATGGTTTTGCCCACTTTTGAAAAATCTTACGATTGGAACAATTTATCTTATAGTGTATGGCCAGCTTAACTAACACTTTCTCCAACTAACATGATATGGTCACACAATTTGGAGTGTTGCACAATGTTAAAACCACATCTTTTCTGAGAAACCCAATTGAAAATGTCTGATACTTATNGTGCAATCTGCATGACACTGAGGGGCTGATGCAGAGTTGCCCTTACACCTTTTTTTGGTGCAAGCATAGAACTGAGCAAAATCATGTTGTAATTTGAGGAGTGCACATGAATTTTATTTCTATTTCATGCACAAAGAACTTACAAGCGGCATAACTTTGTTTCATTTGTAAATTAGAGTTGAGCTAGGGACCTTCACCTTAAATTCACCTTTTAATTCAGTNTTCACAGTTTATATATTTGCTTCCTCCTGCAGTTCAATGTTTGGTTTTGCCCAGGTCTACCCTTACTCCCATACTTTGGATCAGGCCCTGAAAGTTTTAGGTTTCCTGCAAATGTTAATGTTGTAACAACTTCCCTAAAGCTGACTCTCTTTCTCAGAGGACTGTGTGATGACTCTAAACCAGGACGGCACAGTTTGCATAAAGATTGCAAAGCCAATCCGAGCTCTGACACCTGGACAGGTGAGNANATATATATTATATCCAGTATTTCTNTGCTACTCGCGTTTTCCCTGCATGCTCAACCAAAATAGAATTAGCAGCCCTAACATTGCAGCATTGTTTCTGTAGGATTTGCTGTCACCTCCTTCCAATAAATGCATTCATTTGATCTGCATAATATTCTAAATGAGTTTCATTATTCAGCATATAAGTACCAGTTTTATGTAAGATTTTTATTTATCCTCTGCCACTTATTGAAGTTGCTACTTTCANTTTGACGTACTCTTTTGTTATTTGCTTGGCAGTTTGCAGTCTTCTACAAAGATGATGAGTGCCTTGGAAGTGGTAAAATTGTGAAGCTGGGTCCGTCAATGCACACCTTACAGATGAACCAAAAGGGAATAGAATCTGTGGCACATATATCCTAGACTATTTGCAGCCTCAAGCCAATACACTAAACACTTCTTTGTGTACTGCAAGGCTTGAGTGAAATTTTAGCCAAAACATTATGATGTAACTAAAGCGCACACCATCTCTCCCTAATTAAAGGGCAAGTTCTGACAGACTATGACTGGCAAACTACCTCGGAGACTTTCTGTACACAATAACTGATTGTTTTTCCCTACAGACAACAGTGAGCCTGTACATAAAGAAATGATTTTTTACATCAGATTAAATTACTTTTTGTTATTTCAAATTTACATTGTGTTCTATTATGTTTGCACTATAAAGTTATTTTATATTGTTCCTTTGTGGTCATTCATTTTTATTTTTTTGAGTGGTGCTAATATTGAATAACAGTCAACAAATNTTTTAATGAATACAGTAAGCAGCATGACAGCAGTTTGTATTCTATGCTACTGAAAAGGTTTCCTGTTTCTTCAAACTGTCAAATATTACAAGATTCCCAGGATTGCCCATTTGGGATCTAGGGAAATATAGTGGACCAGATTGTTTTGTAGCGTATATATAGACACNATGCCAAAGTTATCTGATCATTGGCATGTGCACAATAATAGAAGNCAGCCTCTGCTGTCTGGCATCTAATGCAGATGTGAGATTGAGATAGCATCTGATAGCACTGGATTGGTAATAAGTAGGCATAGTGATGTTTAAAAAGCGTTCCATGTAGGTACGGGCCGGAAGCAACTTACAATGTGCTGTTTTTGATTTGTCGGAGTCATAGTATTTCCCTCAGCAAGGTGTAGTGAATCGACAATACCATTGGTAATAGAAGCATGGTGTTATAGGACTATTCCAGTCATTCGAACTTAAGTCCTAAATGACTTCATATTTGTAGCAGCCGCCATATATGTTAACGGCTGCTTGTGTGATTTGTCCAACTAAACAATACTGTGTGCTTTCCAAATATAGAATGGCGAGGATTCCAGCAAATGCCAAACCTTCCTGTGGGTATATTGTCCTTTACAGTCAAGGTGATCTCTAAAAGGAAGTTCCCAAGTGAATGCCCAGACACAAAAATAACCTTGCTCACCCCAGAACCAGTTTGTAATATATCTGCATAGCTATAGTGGACCATGTCATAGAGAATGCTCTGGAGTCTCTTGGGTATAATTTTAGTCAGAATGTTGAAATAGACTAATGAACTAGACGCATTGAAATTTTCCTTCCCAAGGCCCTGGTTGAGTTAAGTATTNTAGAAGTCTTGTAAGCATGGAATTGTGGTAAGACTTAAGTTCCTCATAACAGCCCATCTGGGCCAGGAGCCATATGAAGAGCTAGGGTTGTAATAACCTGGGCAATTTCCCCCTGGGAAACATTACCCTCTATCTGCTCTTGTACCACTGTCAGGTTGTCATTTAGCCTCCTTGAGACGATTCTGAAGCAAGGGATCTTATCTGATGAGTGGGTAAAAAATATTTCTAACTGCAATCTTCTGTGATCGAACAAGGTCATGAATTTTTAATACGACACATCATGCCTTGTATGACTATGATAATAACAATATACATTAAGGCAATTAATAGCACTGGGCCAGATTCAGATCTTTAGACACTAATGACTTAAGCTGGCCATACACTANGCAATAAATTGTTCCAATTGACCAGCTTTAGTCAAGAGTGNGCAAAACCATATATCTGTGTGCCACATGCAACAATAAAGTATTCTCCCTGCATGCAAACACTAACATTCATTTTACTTCCCCAGCAATTCAACACTATTGACCACTTCATTTGTGCCTACAGATCTGAATCTGGCCTACAGTTTCTACCACGGATCACTTACATCCATGTAATATTTCTGAATGCGTGTTTTTCTTCAAATGTTCTTTGCAAACTCAAGGATTACCAGATCTCATGCTCACTTGTAAGGTCTTAAGCCATGGTGTGATTCAAATAAATTTCTTTGTTTAATGGCCCCACCCAAGACCCACCCCTTCCCATTGGCGATTTGGACAAAATGAAATTTTTATTTAAAAAAAAATAAAAAAAAAATCACAATATTTGCCAGGTGGTGTCCCCTCTGAGATGACTTATATTTAATTAGGTCCCGATGATTCCTACTTACTTATCACATCAATCACCCTCTAAGTAGTTCTACAGCTCAACATGACCAGCAAGCGATCAGGTCTCTTCATATATATAATCTCAGCTGGAAGTGAGCAGGGCTACTGTGTCTGAGAACCGATACCAACAAATGGAAGTGATTCTATAGATCCGGTGAGAACCTGCTGAATCCCACCACTGTGTACAATCATAGTGTCACAACCATGTCGAGTTATTTATAATAAATTTTTACAGGTTTTTATATAGCGCTATTAGATTACATANNGCTGTGTGGCTAAGGACAAGATGATTTCTGGCCTGCAGCCACAGNGCACTGTTAGCCAGGCAATGACGGTACGCACTGGTACCCATCAGTATGCAGTGCAAGTAGCATCCGAGCAATATAAAGACCAGACATTAAAAAATGCAAAAAAATGGTTCATGTTAACAATTATGGGCCCAATTTTTTCAGTAAATGCAGTAAGAAATAAGAAGAGTTTAGATTATACTATATATAATGAAGTCAATTTTTAAGTGGGAGCCCAGGATTTATTTAACCTCCTTACTTACATTGTGGCTCTGAGGTTAATGTGAGGAACCATTTGGCACTTTACAGTTAACTGTACCCTAAGCAAGAGAAAAGAACACAAAGGAGTATAGACAGAAACAAGTATAATCTCTCACACTGAGTATGGGAGAACTGTGCAACCCGGATGACAAACAGATTTCAAGGTGAGTAACAAAGAAATCCACATGCTGGGAGGGACCACTCCGTCACACCTAAATACAAGACATGAAGCACACACCTGAAAATAGAAAAATGTGTAACAATTTAAAGCCTTGACCTACTTAACATTGCTCCTATACACATTGCTTTCTAGAGNCTATGGTTATATTTTTACAATCTTCCAATATACCTTTACCTTGTCTTTGCTGCAGTCATATGCTTGTCCACAAGATGGCCCTGTGCACAAAACTGCTGTGNAGATTGTGTCAGTACACACTGGCGTTTTCTCCAGGACCTTTTTTGCAAAAATTTAGGTATGCAGACAGTTCTGCATTGTGGCACAGTACACACTGGTAAGATGTCAGATAATCCTCCAGTTTGTACCCAGCTTACCAAACATTATCATTTACATATTTGAGCTGCACAGCAGCTCTTTAAAACACACAACTTTTAGCGCACTTTAAGAAGTCAGAGGGGGTTGGGGAGGGGATATACTTACAAACTTTAACTGAAGTGCCAAGCGCCAAAATAGCACTGTTTACCAGATGGCTGAAATGGGTTTTTTTTTGGATTAAAACACAATAACTTTCATACACAAACAATGTATGACCCATAATAAAATGGTTTATTCTTCCTTATGTGCTCTGCATGCTGAATAAACATATAACTTTACGATATAAGCACAGCACTACATTCTTAGCATTATTTTAGCAGTCCTATTTGTTGCAGATAATTTTTTGTACAAAATAGTAAGGCATTCTGTTGACACAGATTATTGTATTGACATTTTTGCATTGTCCTTGCCATTCACTGCATGATAATACCCAATAGCTTGATTTATCAATCTGGTTGTTCTTGGGTATAGAAGATTATCCTGCTTATCAGGCAGTAACTTACCAGTGGCCCCAACTATAGGAGTGTTGTGTTAGAAACATTGTATACAGTAGTATTTGGCCGGTAACTTACTAAAAATCTGATTGGTAGTAGGAACAAGAAAATCTAGAAAAACAAGAGATCAAACATGTACACTGCACTTTTCTGCTCAACAAAAGGTTTAACATAATTAAGAGCATTACAATGCATTCTAAAAGAAATCATTCACTGTTATTTAGTGTTACAGAAGCACAAANCAGAGAACATTAAAGGGCTTGATCCAGAGCTGTGCATCCGCCTGGAAATCATGCCCTCCGCAACAGTCTCATAGATGGTGCAAACATAAGGATGGTGGGTAAATGACCTGCTTTTTAAGAGTAAAATAACAAAAAAATGACCTGCTTTTAAGAGTAAAATAACAAAAAGGGTTAGTTTATAATAAAAGATATTCCTTTAAAAATGTTGTGTGTTATTTTTCTATTTTTTTTTTACTATGATATTATTGATAAAAAAAAGCTGGTATAGTAGCAGCATTAGTACCAGCATTATAAAAAAACTCATTCACATTATTTTTACTATCAATAGCCATGCATATTAGTGGCAGCTGCTACTATGCCGGCTTTTCTTCCTCAATGAAAATAAATGATTGGAGCTGTTGTGTTTACGGTTCCGACAAAAGCAGGAAAAAGGGATGACANTTNTTCCCTGCATCCTATCCAGAGGTGGTTATTTCAGCTGAAACACGCACCTCTGGATCACCCGGAGTCTGTGGATGCTTGGTCAGACCATCAATCTTTCTNATGGACTTGAGGCTACATGTATATATGCAAAATGTTATAACTGACAAGATCTGCTCTCACTCCATACACAGAAGTTTGTTTTTTTTTGGATCAAAATGGGCTCAAAGAGGGCTTCAACATAACTGATGCTCGTTGGGANCTTCAATATCCTGCTTAATCCTTCTGAATAAGCTGCATGAGAGGCTCTCAGGAGCATTTGCCAGAATGGCTTAAGGAACCATGGGGGCACATATCTACAAATAATAGATGGTGGACAATCTCTTAAAACTTACAAGACCANGCACAGGTGGTAACATGTCTCTAATACACCATTCACACAGACTACCCTGGTAAATCTGTTTTAATGAGCGGGGTTGTTAGCTCTGGATCTGAATTACCCTGGTAATTAACTCTGTTCACAGTGCTGAATTACCCTGGTAATTCACTAACAACCCTGGTAATTCAAAAACTACACCGTAAATGAACCAGGGCAGTTAGTAGTAATTTTAGCGCTGTTCACAATGAGCACAATACCTTGGTAGTTCAGTCAACCCAGGAAATTGACTGAATTACCCGGGCAATAGACTTTTTTGTGAACGGGGTATAATGGTGCATTTCCTCGATTTCTTCCCAGCCAATCTTGGGGCAGTCAGTCATGAGCATGGCACAACATTACCATGATGGAAGTGAAATGAAGTGCAAGTATTCTGGCTGAATACTGTTAAAGACACCTTAAGCTAACAGTAGATGCATCAACATTTAAAGTCTGTTACTTGTTTACCATGCCTGTCTTGTTATTAAACCTAATGTAGTAATTCTTATGTTATTAAGTCATTCTAAACCAGCACAGAACACACTATGCAATCCGCTTATATAAACCCTTATGACACAAAATGATAAAGATTTTATTGATTAGTGTAACTTATGGTTGGTCAAGATTGGCCTCTTTGTATTCAACTTTAGGAACTACCAATATAAACTTCTCCTCCATAAACTGACTTCCAATAACTTAGGTATACCTTCATTTTTTCTTTATTGCAGCGTTTCTGGAACTACCAGNCACTTCAGTCAGAAGATTATAAATACATTGTTTCATGGTGCATAAGAATNGATAGATGGATCTTAAATCAAAACAAAACAAGATTCCACACAATAATACAAGTTGAACATTTTAATTTACTGTTCCACTTTAACAGTACAGCGTTTCCAGTGTTTTGTACATTAATAAATATGTAAAAAAAAAAAAAAACATCCAGTGTCTTTATATTTGATAAAAAAAGTTTTNAAAACAACAAAAACCCCCATTGCCAATAATTAAAATTTCCCTTCCAAATACTTGAAAGAAATATTAAGTGGGGTCACAAACAACTTATTTCCTGCCAATGAGCCCTTGTAAGAACAGGTTCTGGATATGAACGGTTTCCATAGATAAATAGACAGATAGAAGATGAACAGAATACTTTCTTGAACAATTCCAAATTGATTAAACTTTTTCATAATTGTACCCACATCTATAACAGGAACACAACTGATCTTGACTTTTTTAAAGGCACTTGTTATAAATGATAGCAAAGTTGTATATAGACGCTAGCCTAACAGTGACCTTAAGCTAGCATGGTCAGGGTTGCAACTACAAAATGGTCACCCNTTGTGGTAATTATTTAACAAAAATTCAAATGCACATCATAAGACTGTCCCCACCAGAAAATGTTGTTTGATAGTCTACAAAATGCATTGTATGAAAATAGCATAGCTTAAAAAATATATATATTTACCATAACAGCATACAATGGACTCTGTTGGCTCAT
>JABWIB010002798.1:53462-65866 GCA_016617825.1 Platyplectrum ornatum | reverse complement strand
AGTGTCTGGGACGCGCTCAGGAGCTGGCGCATGGCGCGGAGGTGCGAGACTTGGCTGGCACGGCCGCCGTGTGCCGCACAGTTTGCCGCTTGCTTACGCTCCCTGTCATAACGTGAGAAGTCATTAACACGAGCTGTTACCGCAGGGTTCGGCTGTCAGTCAGTCGGGGGGTAATTAGGGCCCGTGCTCGGGTAATGTCACGCTCGTGTTTGGACTTGGTGTCTTTGAGGTGCGACGCTGCATGTGTGGACTTGGCAGTGATCATCATAGAAAATACTGTCAGCGTGGTCTTCTCTCCTGATTGTCATGTAATAAGACTCTGATAACATATTCTCATTGCCCCTCACCCGTACCTTAACATATATATGCATGTATGCCCCCCATCTATTGGTATAATTGCGACACAGGACTGTGCTGCACTCGCATACCATGGCGGAGCTGGGAATTCTGGATAATACTCTATCTGGACTGTCTGTGTACTTCTTACATGGTGGACGAGCCATCCGTATCCCTCCCATCCAGCGCTCGCAGCGGAAATGTAGACATGAGGGTATGGAAAGATAGAGAATGATAGTAATGAAAGTAAATGTGCCCAGCCAGCGGGCTACGCTTCTTACAGCTATTATTTGCATTGTATAATATAAAGATATAATGCTACTTGACAATATAATTGATACCTGGAAGGGTTTCCTATTGGACATCTCATGACAGCGCTGGTAAAATAACAGGTAATAACATATATCCTTATGCTTTGTGTAAAGTAAATCTGACATTAGAAAAACCCAAATAAAACTAACCCTTGAACCAGAGGTTATTTGGAGGTTAGCGCTGGGTAAGTGGCCTATTAAATGGCAATTCACTCTATTTAAGATCATCATCTGGGAAACACTTCATATGCTCTAAATAGTGGAATATTCCAAGCAAAGAGGATAGCACGTGATTGGCCGAAATCCAGCGTGTGAATCATGTGGCTCACATCCATCCACGTTTTGCTACCACGCTCCCTGCTGTGCGATCTCCTCCAGCGTCTCACATGAGTCTCTACAGCCATCCTCCGGATACCTGCCGTGGTCTACATTTCTTAATGTCTAAAACAAGTGTCCAGAGACTAGACGGTCGCTTTGAATATCTAACTATCTTAGTATAAGGTATAAGTTGTCCAAGAATGTCTATGTATGGTAACCACACAGCTCTACAGCACCTTACTATGTGTTGGCATCTGTTGGATCTTCATCTATAACTCTAAATCTAAGATTCCTCATCTAGAACTCTACATCTATAACTCTAAATCTAAGACTCCTCATCTAGAACTCTAAATCTAAGACTCCTCATCTAGAACTCTACAGCTATAACTCTAAATCTAAGACTCCTCATCTAGAACTCTTCATCTAGAACTCTAAATCTAAGACTCTTCATCTATAATTCTAAATCTAAGACTCTTCACCTAAAACTCTAAATCTAAGACTCTTCATTTATAATTCTAAATCTAAGACTCTTCATCTAGAATTCTGCCTCTAGAACGTTCAACCCAGTACGCTTTGTCAGGAATAAACTATATCTATGCAGTTAAAGCATGCTTGGACAGGCTTGCTCTAGAACCTCTAGCTTTGACTCCAGATACTAATATATGCTATTACTTAGCTCCTTTCTCATTTCTTGTTTTTGCCGTCACAGAGCTTTTCACCAATTTTACAGATGAAGTTGAATCTTCGACAAGATCTTCACTGGGAGCTCAGTTGACCATGACTGCTTCTTCCCAGACCAAACTCCTAAACTCATCAGCGTCCCGTGGAATCACAAGTGTAGCAGCTATGCCACCACCGCCTCCTCTCAAATACAATAAAGTCCACCATCCTGTAAAGAACTCTTCCACAACAGCTGGCAAAGTCCTAAAGGTACCATCGAGTGGGGTTGTAAACTCAACAAGATCAACCCTCGTAAATGCAACCCATAGTCAGCGGAGAAACGCAACACATGACGTTAACCACGGGCAACCCACGAAGAGGCCCATCACTGCTAAGAGCCATGTAACAGGGGAGTCCTCTCCTAAGAGAGTGAGTATAAAGAAGGTACCGACCCCTTCTAGCAAGATGAAGAACGCATTTAGGTCTACAGTGAAGAACCCATCTGGTCCACCACACTTGCACCATAAAAACGTTACTGCAAAGCCTGGAACTGGACTTTTCCGGCACTCAAATGCCACAGCTGGGTTAACAGACATTACCCCCGGCACCAAATCACACCGGACTGTCACTGCACCGATGAAAAACACCTTAAAATTTGGTCAAAAGGCGAGCACACCGGCGACAAATAAAGTAAGTCATTCCTCCATGGCCACGCAGGTCATGGAGCAACTCAACAAGAGACTCAAAGAAAAAGTAAACACATCAATGTCATTTAATAGTCTAACACATAATGATTCTAGGTCCTTTGCCAATACCTACCGCATCCCACCATCCGTACATGAGAAGAAGACCACGCTGGATGGTGGGAACGCCCTGCATAGTCAGGAAGAAGACAAGACGTTGGTACCTCTAATGGATAAGATCATTAACATCACAAGACCTGGAAATATACCAGAGCTTCCTAAATCCAGATTAGTCCAAGGAATATCAGATACACGGCTCTTATTTAACCACACAATACAAAACTGGAGGGACATTGTCTCCTCAACAGAACTCTTTGGACTTACCCGAAATGAAAGGGTCTCCGTCCAACCAGAACCAACCACGCATGTTGGGACTAAGGAGCCTACACAGAAGGACACCAGCATCGGCCAAACTGAAAGAACTTCTGATAAGCCAACCCATCCTGATGTCCGTACTTATGGACACGTGGAAGCAGTAACATTACTTCATACACAAACGACTGTACAGCCAGGCGTGAACTCACAAAGCAACACACAACGGCAAGACCACACAAGGCCACATTTCCATAGACATAGACACTCGTCGACTGAAGAGAACGCTGTACATGAGCATAAACCAGGGTCACCAGGAGGCACGGGAGAAGCCAGACACCATCCAAAACATGTACACAACTCCTCCCGACCACACTCACATAAGCATAACCAACACCAGGTGGTACAGCAGATAGAAACAACTAGAAGTTCACTGGCAGATATATACCTAGCCATACAGGATCAGCCAGAATCCACCCCGCGGGTACAGTCAAGCCATCCGAATCTACCACCATACCAGACTGTGCCCACACCAAATACCCCAAAATATAAGGGTGCAGTGAGGTCTCATTTACACATAGACCAGGGGAAGGTCCCAGGACTTGAAGTGGCCACACAAGGGACTTTTGAAACATTTACAACACAACCAAAGCTTAATAGCCAGGGTTTGTGGCACCACGCTACACACAGTCAAGGCGCACTAACCAGGCAGCCACAACAGGTGGACATCTCACATAATGGATCATTGCTAATCTACAATCAGCTAGAACGCCACACCATGAACAGTCTGGAGAAAGAGAGTCAGACGAAGATAGATAGTAAAGCGTTAAGACACAAACATCCCCTGTCATTCCCTAATTACAACACAGAACAAACCACAGCATATGGCGAAGCCACAAAACCCCAAATGGCTCTCACTACTGAATCCCAGCCAGAGATTTCAACAAATACCCGACCAGAGGTAAGAACACACTCCCATACACAGCCAGCTAAATGGACGACGCAAGCTATGGTGACCAAACCAGAACAGCATACACAACACCAACCAAATATAAGCACACATAGCAATAAAGAGGTAACACAACCACAGCAGACCACCGAGAGCCCACCAGAAACCAGTACACACACCCAGGAAGAATTACTACCTGGCATTGGAAGAGAGAACAGATTAAGCCAAGTGCCAAGGAGCCACCCTGGTATCGCAGAGAACCAACCTCTATCCCCTACACAGACCCCACCAAACCTTGTAACCTTCACATACGTCAACGAAATGCAATCCGAGCCATTCAATCAGTCTCGACAAAATCAATTAAGACAACAGACCCACATAGATTTTACCACAAGCACAGAGACAATCACAGAACCCATTACCGGGTCACCCAACCAAACTGAATTAATGACAGAATTACTGACACAAACAGAGCCTGTGACAAAATTCAAGACGGCATTACCCACACAAACTGAACCAATACTAGAAAGCGAGACCGGTATACCCACACACACAGAACCAGTTATAAACAACACAACAGGATTATCCTCAAATACTGAACCAGTCACAAAGAGCATAACCAAAATACCCACACACACAGAACCAATCACAATCTGGTCTAAGACCAGATCACCAACACAAAATGAAACAATGTCTGAGACTGGATCTCCTGCACATACTAATCCAGTCACAGACCTCAAAACAGAAATCCTGTCACAAACAGAACCAACCCCAAAGCCGAGGGCAGCTTCACCCACACAAACAGGACCGGTAACAGAAAATGAAACAAAATCACAAGTCATAAACAACATAACAGAATATACAACACAAACAGAACCAAAATCACCAACACAAACAGAACCAGTAACAGAAAGTGAAGCTGGATCTCACAGATACACTAAACCCGTTACGAATACTGAGATGGGATTAACCACACAAAAACCACCAGTTGTAGTTAGCAAATCTGAATTGACAACACAAACTGATCTAATCACAAAAAGCAGGACACAAATAGCAACACAACCCGAGCCAACTACACAAAGGATGACAGAAATAACAGCACAAACTGAACCTGTCACTAAACACAAGACAGAATCATTTACAAAAAATGAGATAGCCACAAAAAGCAATTCAGAGGCCGCCGATGGGCATACAACAGAATCTTCTCTACACATCGAGCCAGTTACAAATGAAAAGACACAATATACCACACAAACCGATATGAACAAACACGATCCAATCACACAAACAAATAATAATAGCCACAGATGGAATGAAACAGAACCAACTAGACACACTGACCCTATCACCCAAATAGTACATACCACGCCCCATTATATTGACTACTCAACTCATAATGGTCAAACTCCAACATATCACCAGCAATCCACTAAGACCTGGTCAGAGCCCATTCCCATGGAAGAGGATGACACGCAACCACCGAAACACCAAGCAACCACAATGCCACAGGTTCCAAGTGTAAGTGATACCCTTCCTACATCACACATGGCATCTGGGTATAGGACTGAGGCATCTAGCCCGTCATGGAATAGTGGACCTCAAAGTCCTTCTCAAACTGGCCAATGGGACTCGGAGGTAACTCTGCCAGAGGATACTGGAACTTTTTACCCCTCAGAAGTGGACTATCCTGATGACCTTACCCCAAATGCAAAGAATGACGAACCTGGGTCAACAAGAGCATGGACTTCACCACGTTCCTACACCAGCCCACCCCAGACACTCGGTGAGATGATGTCTGAGCGGCCTGGGAGAGACAGGATCTTCATTGTAGATGAGCAGCAACCAGTCTTTAAAGGTCAGTCAGTCCTGGGTTACATTTCCCTCACAAGGGTTATCTCAAGGTATTTCAGCAGCTTTACGTCCATTGATTTTCCTCTAACAGATCACTGACAAATAAGCCACATAATGCCCCACGTATGACAGGCCAAATCCTTGCAAAATTGGCCTCAGTAAAAGCAATATCTGCTTCATCTCTGGATTTATGGCAGAAATATATTATGTCCAAAATCAGAAATACAACAGTGCAGCCTCAATGATGCGTTACTATCAGCCCAGGCTGCATAAACCACAGGGCAATCCACATGCAAATATTACTTTAAATATTACTATATATCAGAGGTCCAGAATTTGGGCAAATCTTTCGGGCTGAGGCCTCGAGCCCCGAGCATTACAGAGGATGGGTGGAACCAACCCAGCCATAGTAAATACAGGTCGTATCTTTATGTCTCCCCTCAAGAAACATGGATAGGCCGAGACGTTTCATAATACACTTATTATATGTTGGTTCAGGTTCCAAAATGGCGCCATTTTATATTTACCGTTTGTTGAATGTAGATGTTTCTGATCATTTTATGATTGCTTTAAGGTCCCTTTGTGTCTCTCATACGCCGTTCACACAGAGGGCTATTACCCCGGATAATTCAGCCAACTTCCCGGGTTAAATGAACTACCCGGGAAGTGAACTACCCTGGTTCAGTGTGAACGGTGTTGACCAGGGTAGTTTATGAATTACCAGGGTAATTCAGCACTGTAAACAGGGTTAATTAGCAGGGTAATTCAAATCCACAGCTAACAACCCTGCTCGTTAAAAACAGATTTACCAGGGTAGTCTGTGTGAACGGGGTATCTGTTTTACTGACTCATAGTACATTTGCTAACGGTTGTCAGTGCTGTCTCTTTCTTATCGTGATCTTAACCAGCAGAACCTATTACCCGTCATATCATCTGTCTTATCCTCTTCTCCATCAGTGCAAACCATCAATGTCACTCACAGAATGAACGCGGACCACCGTGAGGTGTGCGAACACCCGACCCCCTGCCAAGCCCGTTACCTACAAGAGGTCAGTATCCCGCCACNAGCGCCTAGTCTTATGGCATATTAATGTAGTGCAGCGTGCTGACCTACTTTCTTCTTATTTTCTAGTTGTCCTCTGCTTACCAGTCTGCTCCTGGGTTTGATAAGATTCAGATCGTGAATGTGACGTGAGTAACGTGTCCTCAGATGTTAAAGGGTTTCTTGTTAGGAGGATGGGAATCATTCATAGATGCAGTCTGGGCAACATCGAGATAAATCTTATTCATCTTCTTTTATTAATGTCTTATGGTAATTCTCCTCAAACTTCTATCTATCTATCCATCTGTATCTATCTATGAATCTATCTGTCTAATCTATCACATATCTATCTATCTATATCATTTCTATCTATACATCTATCAATCACATATCTATATATCTATATAATTTCTATATCATATCTATCTATCTATCTCATTTCTATCTATCTATCTATCTCATTTCTATCTATCTATCTATCTATCTATCTATCTCTATCTATCTATCTATCTATCTATCTATCTATCTATCTATCTATCTATCTATCCTGTCTTCCATAACCACTTGCTTGTCTTTTCAGGCTGGCCGGCACAGTCATAGAATACAAAGTGCTGATGACTGTGCGAGTGGGGAGCCCCATGTCTGCGGCCCAGGAGCTGGTCCTTACTAACCCAGCCTTGTTTTTCGGGGCCTCGTCGACATCCCCAGACAGCACTTTGCTCTCCAGCATCCACAATGCTTCCCTGGCAGGTAAGCAGACATGGCAATGCGTGTACCCTGAGAAGCATTATGGGTGATCTGACCTATGACCTGTCCTTTTGCTTACATAGAAATGTTTCCTGTCCTTCCTTCTGGGCCTCAGCCTTCTGCTTCCTCTATGCCTGTATGCTGCTAGTAATTAGTGACAGTAATCACGTTTAATGTCCCTTCGTCAGCCAGAAGGGGCCAGCGATTACCGATGCCAAGCGCCTGTAAACCCATGTAACCCCCCCATCCGCTGTCTTGTCTCTCTTTCACGCAAGGTCACGCTGACCCATGTGCCGACTGGTTCTCCTGCCCCCGGGAATTCCAATGTGCGCCTCGCCGCGAGCTTAGCGCCCTCTGTCTGTCACCTTGCCACAGCACCTTCTGCCACAACAACGGCATCTGTATCCATCGCAAAGGAGGGGAGCCCGAGTGCCAGTGAGTACCTGCGGCGGCATTGCAGTACAAATAGTCTGACCAGACAGATAGGTCTATATTTACTACACTGCGGAAATGGAAAAGTGGGGATGTTGCCCATAGCAACCAATCAGATTCAAGTCCTCAGTTTCATATTACATACTGGAGAATGTGAGCTCGAATCTGATTGGTTGCTATGGGCAATATCTCTACTTTTCCATTTTGGCAATGTAATAAGTCTAGCCTAGGGGTAGGAAAACTGCTCCCCAGGTGTTGTCAAACTACACTTCCCAGAATGCTACAGTGTTTCTCCGATAATAAGCCCTACCCCGAAAATAAGCCCTACCCCATATTTTGTAAAACCGTCCAAAATAAGCCCTACCCCATATTTTGTCCAAAATAAGCCCTACCACGCAAATAATCCCCTAGCGAATTCCCTAGTTTGTAAAAAAAATAAAATAAAAAATGCAGGACTGAGGGAAATGATGGTTATAATAGCATGCTTGGGGGCATGATGGGGATAAATCTCTGTCAATGTCAATTAAAATAAGACCTACCCCTAAAATAAGCCCTATGGTGTTTTTTAGGATTAAAAACAAAAAACAAGACAGTGTCTTATTATCGGGGAAACACAGTATGTCGGGTATCAACTGTGTCTATGCAGGTAAAGCATGCTGGGACGCATAGTTTGACAAGACCTGGAGAGCCGCACAGCCACAGCCCATTGAGTCATGAGGACAAAGTAAGACGTGAGCAGACACTCCAGGTGTGGTGAAACTACAACTCCCATCATGCTCTGCCAGGTATCAGCAAGGCTTATGCTGTTTGAGGATACTGGAATTTGTAGTTTCACATTTGGGCCTAAATTTACTAACCTGTGGGATTGGAAAAGAGGGGATGTTGCCCATAGCAACCAATCAGATTCGAGCTGACATTCTCCAGTACGTAAATTGAAACTGAGAGCTTGAATCTGATTGGTTGCCATGGGCAACATCCCCGCTTTATAATCCCGCAGGTTAGTAAATTTAGTAAAATATTAAATCTGAAATACTGTGCCCTTTATAACAGCAGTAGGAAACGTGCCTTTCTCCAGCTTCCGTGGAACTATAGGTAAGGTGCATGCTGATACCTGTAGTTCCACTGACAGACTGGGTATAAGACCGCAGACCCTCCAACATGACCCATTCCACCAGGTACAAAATACTCTGTTCTGGAACTTCCAGCAATCAGTTACTATGGTAACCACCATTGTTACATTACTCAGACATCAGTTAGTTCATTATAACCAGGTGAGTGACAGCTGAAAGCCCAGGAGCGGAGTATTATGTACCTGGTGGAATGGGTCATGTTGGAGGGTCTGAGACCGGGGCTTCTTATGATTTCCTATGCCCTGACCCCCACAGGTGCCCAGTCGGCAGAGATTTCTGGTACATGGGACAGACCTGCGACTACCAAATGAGCCACCACCGCCTTGCCGCCATCGCCTGCGCCGTCGTGTTCTGCATTATCATTTGTGCCGCGGCTGCTGTCTTCTTCCTGGTTCGCAGATTCCAGACACAGATCCTCCAGCAGAAAGTGGCTCAGACGCAGAGCAGGTAAACCATATANGATTTTGTGACGGTGGTGGGTCGCCATGGCAACCTCAGAGCGGATTGCCATGGAGACGCTGTGCGTTTTGTCCTACAAAAGGGTTTTGTGGGGTTTTCTTTTGCCAAGATTTCTTTTTACATGTATACATGTCTCTATCATTCAATATATATATAGTTTGTAAGGGTAAGGGGTACTGTGTGGCCCTTTGGATGTTTAAGGGGCCACAGGATCAGGTTTCCCAATACTGGTTATGTGCTGTATAAACACTGTGGAGAGCATCCCTTTACCTTGATCGCCACCTGCTGGCTGACATAGTGAACGACACCTGCTCAGGCTTGTGAAGGCAGAGAGGAAACCCAACCTGGGTAGCTGTTGCTATAGTAACCAGCGGCGAGATGCAATATAGAGATAGGGCAGCCCTAGCTCCTGGCTGCAGGTGTTCTTTATACACAGTACACTGTAATAAATACGAATATAAATAGCAGAAAAGCCCTGATAGTGGCAGGTGGAGGGGCCAGGTGGTTCTTATATGCCGTCATTGTCTATGTTACAGATAGAATGGCAGGGCTACTACTGGTTAATGGCCGTGTGTTGGGACATTTAGCTGAACCCTCTGATGTTGTGTCCCTTCTCAGTTACAGGAGGTTCAGTCGATTTGACGACGTCCCCACGCACTTCTGGTGCCCTTCTCAAACATGGCTGACCACCTCAGCCTCGCTCAATTCCCTGGATAACCCGGCTTTTAGCAGCTCTGAAGAGGTGTTTCCGCTGCAGGCCCTGGGGAGCTGCGTGTGTGGGTGCCAGGACGGGGCGCGAAATAGCTCATCAATAAACCCACCACAGACCCCGGCAATGGCTGCACCCAGGTGAGATGCTCGGTCACTGCATGCAGCATAGGCTAAGCTCAGACAACATGGGACTGAAGGACCTGGGACCCCAATAAACAGGAGCACTGAGACATTTATCCTTTGTAATGTGGTAGTAGAGTATTTTGTCTAGGGATGGGTAGGATGGGTAATAGTACTGTATGTGTCTGTGGTTGTACACGGTCTACAGCTATTGTATACACTGCACTACATGTTGCATACATTTTTGGTGTCTGTATGGTTCCAGGCTGGTGCTGGTGTCAGTGTTGTACACAGTTGAGGGTGGTGTAATATTCTGCATTGTATAAAGTTGCAGGGCGGTGCAGGTGTCAGTGGTGTATAAAGTTGCAGGNCCATAAGACCTGGAATGGAACTCGCGTCTCCAGCAATTGTCAGGCTCAGCCAATCAATGGCCATTGCAGAGGCATTACCTATCGCTGGCAGATCACTGATAGGTGTGCATGGCTTTCAGTCATACAGTACAGACCTCTCTCTGCCAGTGGATGGCGCCCCCATCACATTTGGAGGAATTTGATTTGCCCCCCTCCCTCTGTACTTCCACACTTTAAACACGACTGTAAAGTAACTTTCCCCCCCTGTGGCGGGCGGGCGGGGGCCGGGGCTCCGCAATGCGTCCCTGGCAGCGACTGCCGCGATCTCTGCTGCTTTAATTAAGAGGCGGCTTCCCCGCTGAGCTTCTCGCCCCGCGCGCCATTAAGGAGACATCGCTGGATCCGGAAGATTGTTCGATCGGGCAGAGAAGATAACAAATCAATTAGAAGCAGCAGGATGGGGAAGGCCGGGTCCGGGGGGGGGGATTAGGTGAGAGATGATGTTTCCAGCACAAGTGTAATAACAGTGTAACAGTAACGCTGGTCAGTATCTGTGTGCAACATGCAACAATAAAGTATTCTCCCTGCATGCACACACTGACCCCCGCAATTCATCATGGTATGACCCACACTATGATGCTGAGGATGGTGTAGGTTCATGCTTTGCGCCAGTGTTACGGGCATCTCTCTCCTGTAGATTACAGACCAGCTGCAGCAGCGTCAACGACCTCATGATCGATTCGGGGAAGGCCAGCGACGTGTCCGTGTGCAGCTGGCCGATGGAGCCCATCCACTGGACGCCGTTCCCCATCCTGCACCAGCTCTCGCTCCAGTCTCCGGTGAGTACGTCACAGGTTTCTCCGTGCACTCTTGGTTTGACCCGTAGAGCCTGGGATCTGGTCCTGACCGAATATTAAACAGAATTCCCAACATTCCGCAGTGGATCCCAACATTCCGCAGTGGTTCCTAACATTCCGCAGTGGATCCCAACATTCCGCAGTGGATCCCAATATGCGGATCCGCCCGTGGTCTTTGTCTGGTGACTGCGGAACCAGTGGCTCACTCTCGTCTCTCCTCCCGTAGTTCCACGCTCGCAGGCCGCACTCGTACTTCGAAGGGATGGAGCTGGTGAACACAGAGCGGAGCTGGACGGCGTAGCCGCTGCTTTACCGATGGCTCATCGAAGGGCTGATGTATAAATGGACATGGACGGCCATGCCTGCAANACGTTACACCATTTCTACACCTGGCCCCCGGATCAGGACACCCTGGACAACCGGAAAGGAGCGGCCGCCAAGAACTGGGGACGAGACGGGTGACTGGGTTGATGTTTCTCGCACGTCCTGGGATAGACGAGGATGGACAATGCACTAGTTCTCAGTGTGAACACATTGTGGTGTACGACGTGTCATCCACCACCCATAGACTGCTCGGGACTAGTATCATGACATCACCGTACGACCATAGCCGACCGCCATAACCGTGTGCCATAGATGACGATAACGCCAGTAATAAAAGCATCGCTCCGTATTTATGAACAGGATTTCTCCCGACCCTGGTGAATATTCACATACAGAGGAGCTCNTACTACGCTGGGCGTCCATTGTGTGTGTGTGACCGATGGGCAAATCAGGGGCCAAGAGGTATTATATCATCACCAGTTACACTGGGCACCACTCTATAAATAGGACACTGCAGAACTGGAACGGGTTCAGAGAAGGGGTATACTGATAAGGGGTATAGACTTATGAGGAACGGCTGCAAGTTTAGGCATGTTTACATTAGAAAAGAGGCGTCTAAGAGGTGATATGATCACTATCTATAAATATATTAGGGGTCAGTACAGAGAGCTTTCACATGAACTCTTTACCCCTAGAACCGTACAGAGGACACGTGGTCACCCGCTAAGATTAGAAGAAAGGAAGTTTCACAA
>JABWIB010002798.1:33494-51925 GCA_016617825.1 Platyplectrum ornatum | reverse complement strand
AAAAACTAAAAACAACAAAAAAGTCAACTATTTTGAGGCTAAGCAGCGAGAAATACATGGTTCACTAATCTCTTCAACTTCATTCGTTAAAAAAAAAAAAAAAAAAAAAAAAAAACACAAATTGTAAAATGTACAATCATTTTATATTTGTAAACAGTTAAAAAGCCACGAGTCGATCCGCGCCGGCCGGACGCAGATCGATCAGAATCAAGGCAATGAGATTATGGCAATGTGTACAGAGTAAAAACCAACCGGCGGCGGGGGCTTGGCGACTTCACATTTGGGAAAGGCGGCGCGGTGCCAGCGGAGGGGAGGGGGGGGAACCCTGGAATCTGTAGAAATACTAATGCACCTGGCGGAAGATTAGTTTGTTAAAGGAAAGAGCAGGGCGTTCGCCATTCCCAAATANGAGTTTCCCGAAGCCGTTAGATAATTGCGCTCCTGAAGTGCCCGGATTAAGTACTGACCCGCCCTGCGCCTGGGGAGCGTCGGGTGAGGTGAGCATACGCCTGTGATTCAGTGGATTGTAATATCGGCAGATGCGGGGCTTAAAGTGCGCGAAGCAGCGGAGGCGGCCGCCGTGCGCTCACANGGCGGCCGCCTCCCCTGCGTTCAGATATCTGAAGCCCGTGCCGCCACCTCGTTTACAGTGCGCGGTCCTCCCGATACCCAGAAGAGGGCGTAAGGAACGGCCGCTCCGGGCCTATGACATATGTCTCACCTTAGCGTTCACCCCCCCGGCGTCACAGACCTGTAATGCAACACGGCCGATTCATGGCCAAGTGGTGAGGGCGTAAAAAAACGCAGACGCCACAGGAGCTGTACCTCCCCTGGAATAGGGAACAACGACAACAATACACAAATAAAGACGACAATACAAAAAGGGAGTAGAGAGGCAGGAGAATAACTGCTGGTAATCCCTGTCCCCCTCCCAAGAATGTGCGATGGAAGGGTTAAAGGTCAGGACTTACACCTATATTTTTACCCTTGTTCGGTATTTGAATTCTTTGACCGAACAAGCAGAATACCATTTATGGCAACACACACACACAAAAAAATTAATATGTAACTTGTTCCTTTGCAATTAAGTATTTGCAATAATTCACTTCTAAACATTAAAAAAAAAAACACTTTTTTTTTTAAGTTTTCTGGGGTTTTTTGTACAACACACGAGAAATCGATCAGCCCAGTACTCGGTTACGATGTGCATAAATGTGCATAGTTACTAAATAATTGGCTTTAAAAAACAAAACAACCCACAAAACACACACAAAAAAAAAAAAAACAGACATTGCAGAAAAAAAAAAAAAAAAAAAAAAAAAAAAAAAAAAAAAAAAAAAAAAAAAAAAAAAAAAAAAAAAAAAAAAAAAAAAAAAAAAAAGGGATAAAATATAACGCACTCAACACTGTTTGACTCCCAGAGATAAAAAGATCCTCAGCACGTTCCTTTCGTTTTACACATTTTTTAAACTGATGGAAGAGTAAACATTTATATTTGGAGGAGAGGGGAAAAAAATTAATAATTAAAAAAAAAACAAAACACCCACCCTCCCAAAAAAAAAACAAAAAACCCCACAATGACCCCTGCCAACAGAAAAAATGTAAACAAGAGGCCCCCGGGTTAAGGCACCTCTAAAAGAAAATGCAAAGCCTCTGAAAGTGCTGTCCCCTACTGGCACACGTAGGGTGTACGTCACAGCTCTGGCCACTATTGTGTTTCTCTTTAATATATATTTATGTATATATTTTTTTTTTGTATTTTGTTATTTTTAAGTATTTTTTTTTTATTTTTTCTAAATCTATAGATTTTTTTTTTAATGTTTATTAAAACCAGAGCGAAATTCTATTCGGTTTTAGTCAGGAAAACCTGGTGCAACACACTTTTTTTTTCTTATTTTTTTGTTTGTTTTTTTTTACTCTAAAAGTTTCAACCGTCGGTTCGCTTTAACCCCTCTCAGCGCCGAAGACGTCAGGTGGCGCAGGGAAGGGGGGGGGGGGGGGGAAGGGGAGGGTTTAGCTGAAGCCACAAGGCAGTTAAAACTTTGTAATACCGTAATAAGGTAGGTATATCAAGGCATCTTAGAAATAACAAGCATTATATCTGTTTTTTCTTAAAGTACACACTAGAGTAAACAGTTACACTTTAGCCGTATCTGATAATCATTACAAATTAAAACAAGTGTGGAGCACGGATCAGTGCAATGAGGAAGGACAGGGGTGGGGGGGGGGGTCTAGCTGGGACATACAAAGCGGGATCGGGGGATTGGGAGAGAGGGACATGGAAAAATATAAAAACTGGAATTCGAAACCAACTAACAGCTCATTATACGCAGTTATCATATGAATAGCACTAATGTGGAAGTGTAAATATAGATACTTTTCTTCTATTTCACATTATAATATTGGCCTGCATGATTCAAGTATTTCAAACTGATATGTTTTGGGCTAACCAAAAAAAAAAAATAAAAATCCAAAACAAAAAATAAAAAACACAAAGAAGGAAGTGTGCAGAAGAGCGGACTGCAGCCCCGGGGCGGAAGTCGAGCCCGGAGTCGAGCAGTAACAATCATGTGAGGTCACGTGTGACTAGGCTAGATAGGCTCTCCGTTTAAGTGATCAGGAAGGAAAGCGCTGACAGGCGACGGGCTGTTGAAGCCCCGGTTGTCGCTGCTTGGGTTCCCCCACAGGCTCGTGGAATAGTTTGGGGTGCCCCAGAGAGAAGTGCCATGAAGATCTCCGGAGCTGGAGCCGGAAGGGCCCGGGCTGTTCCATTGATTGATGTCTCCGCGGTTGGAGATGCTGTGGGGGCTGTCGAGGGATCCTAGACGGTTGTGCCCGGAGCCCAGGGACTGCCAGCCGGGGGAAGGGGTCATTGACTGGCCTTGTGCAAAGAAACGACTTATCTCCTCTTCACTGGCAAATTCGGCAAGGATAGTAGTGTTCCCTAAAACACACCTGTCAGGAGAGAGAATAAAGCTGCTATTAGGAGTGTTACATATTTAATATAATATATAATAAAATAAATATAATATATAATAAAAATATAATATATAATAAAAATATAATATATAATAAAAATATTATATATAATAAAAATATAATATATAATAAATATAATATATAATAAATATAATACAATATATAATTAAATATAATATAATATATATATGTCTATCCTTATCCATTTCAGGATTGGTGGTTCTCATGGTGGCACCATTATGCCCAGCTTAGCCTTAGTTACTATTTGCTCTTAGCACAGATTAAATATATCACATGAATGGGAACAGCTACAGGTATGAAGACTGCTGAAAAAAGGTGTCTATGGGCTGCAGGGGTGATGACGGAGCGAGATACTCACATGTGTAGAGACTTTTGTGCCTTTACTACCTCTTCCTTGGAACTGTATCGGACCAGAGCAGTACCATGGGGCAGGTTCAGGTGGAATGTAATCAGAGGTCCATGCTGCATGCACAGAGTACGCAGAGTGGAGCCGTCAATCTGGAGATGTATAAAAGGGTGGTGAGTACAGGAGTGTCTTACAGTACATTGGATGTAAGAGCATCATGAGAAGCCGTCACTTACTTGAGGTGTTAGGTTTTTCAAAACGAGCCAATTTGTTATTCTCCCTGAGCTGTTTTCACTCCAAGTGGAACCTGTAAAAAGACAAAGAGCGATAATGAAAATGGGACCAAGACATCTTCCTAATAGGATGGCCGTACTCAATAGCCTGATGGCCAGGAATATTGCATAGCAGCCAAACATTGCCTTATAAACAGGGGGTGACCCCATTTTCAATGGGTCCCGTCTGTTGATATTCACCACCAGAGGGCAGCAGAGAGCAATCGTTTCGCCTCCGTCGCAGCAGAGGGGGTTTCAGTGTAAATACTGTATTGCGGTCACGTTCTTACCCGGCGTGTATCTGGAGTCAGAAGACCCCCAGCCGCTGCCCAGGCGCAGCGAGCTGTTATCCCAGGAGGATAGAGGAGGCTTCTGACCGGTGAGCCCTGGGGGAGGCCTGGACGGAGCACTGATGTTTTTAGATGGCAATGGGACTTTCCACAGCTCATGAGCCAGGGAGGTGTTATTGACAGAACCAGGAGACCATGTTGGTTTGGGATCACTGTTTCTAACTGTAAAATATAAAGTTACAGTGTTACAATAAAACATTCACATTAACATATTTTACTCTAATACAAAATATACATCTTGGGTAACCAATAACAGAAGGGGAGAGGTGGGCTGTTCTAACTAGCAGGCCAATCACAGATGGTAGAATCACAGATCCATATTAGATATGAGACTAGTTAGCAAATACTTACAGGTTAGAGTGATACATGACATTGAAAGGGGTGAGAGAGTGCGGTGGCCTGATTTCAATAAAAATACCTTTAGAGTAGAGCATGGCCATGCCATGATGCCCCGGATATCAGCCATGCTGATACTGGGACTTCATCTACAATCATCTGCTCCAGGTACTTTTACTAGATTAAAGTGACTCGACTCGGCCTTAATCTAGATCACTTGTCACCTAAATAATGTGCTTAAGCATGCAGCCTATCCTGCTGGTAGTGACATTTGTCAGTGGGGCACGACAGCGGCCCATCAAACCACCAGGAAGTAGACAGCGACAGCGCAGGTCGTGTTCTCACCAATACTTGTTCAGTCCTGGAAAGAGCCGTCTATCCAGACTGAGACTGAATATACAGGCTGTCTGATCACATACCTGAAGTGCTTTGTGCGGTACTGCTGTGGGAGACATTGTAGTTGGAGGCACGAATGGATGACCAGGCACTATTTGAAGGCAGCGTGGTGTTCAGAGATGAGGATGACCCTGAGGGGTGAAGAGAGCGCCATTTTACCGAATGTCTTAGGAGAAGACGCTGCAGCAGCCACAGGGGACTGTGGGAGAAGGGGTGATTGGGAGGGTACTCACCAGTGTTTCTGTCCCTGAGGTGGTCAACACCCCGCACAGTATTAATTGACATATTATTGATGACACTGCCAGGAGTCACATACGGGTCAGTCTCTGGGTCAATGTTTGGATATCCTTTCCATGGCTCACCAGGGCGAAATTCTGGAACAAGACAAAGAAGCTTAACACAATCCAACCGCAGACGTGACTAACATGTATGATGGACACATCATACACGGGTAACATAACATAATACAAAGCCTATAAACAGCCATGACAAATACACATTTAATGAGTTTACGCTTATGTGAACTCATTTAAAAAAAAAGTTTACCCATTTAAGACAATTATGCGCGACAAAAGGCCACTTACTGGCTATCCACAATAAAAGAATATTGCAATAACACATAGTAATAACAGGTACTAGAGCCTGGTGAGTACTCTGTTATACTGACCAATTGCTAGGGAATCACAGTAATTGAATCCTACAAGAGGGACTGACAGCACCGTCTGGACAGAGGCTAGCCAATCAGAACCTTACATTGGATGTACATAATGACCCAATGGCCGCTATCACAGGGTGGACGTACTCACCTGGTGGCCAGTTGACACTGCTGGAGCCGTTCGGCGATTTGGCACTGGGCCAGCCATCCCCTATAGATCCTGGAGGGCTGGATGGAGAATTACTGCTGTTCATGAACTCATAAGGACTAAATGGAGACTCTTCATACCTAAAGCCACTTGAAATAGCACCTACAACATAAAGTACATAAGTGTAAACATAAAATAGCAAATAAGAACAGTATGGAGGACACCTTTACTTTACTATCAACCCCAACATATAACAACTATTTTACAGGATATTCCACAAAGCAAACCCCATTGCCAGCAGTAGGCGCTTACCATGTTTACTGGAGTTCTGGTCCAGTGTTGCATTAGGAGGCATGCTGTCCACCGTAGTCCATTTCCTAAGACGGGACTGTGGTTCCTTCATACCACCAAGATCCATATTTACATTCAAGTTTGAGGTCAAGCCTAGAAATGTACAGAAAACATTAGAGGATGTAAAACAAGTACTAATAGAAGACGTAGAAATATAGGTATGAGGAACCCACCTAATGAAAAGCCATTGAAAGAATTGATGGGTGAAGGAACTTTTGGAAGTTCTGGGGTTGAGTGGGGCATAGTGTTTTCCATGTAGGACTTCATGGGAGGCTGGTGAAGCATTCCTTGTTGGGAAGGAGGGATGGCTTGCTTCATCAGGAGGCTGGGGTCCATCTGACGTGACTGCTGATGCATACCCATGGACCGGGCCTTAAATAGAGCATAGAGATGTGTATTACAGACACGTGGCTGAGTAACCAGCTCTAATGCAGATATCACCAGAGCCATTAGGTTCTTCAGCACACGAATGTTTTAGTCTCCATACCAGTTCCTAAAAATACTAACATACAAAAGACGACTGGATGGAAGAGTTATTTCTAGCGATACAAAAACGCAAACTTATAATTGCTACAACATTATAATTACCCCCCTTCACTGACAGCCAACCTCACTATGCAAAAACGTGTAAATGATCACTTCACCATATCTACTAGCACTCGCACTACTACACGACAACCTCTGACTTGCTGACCACCTCACATGATGCAGCAGTCTCGCATACATGCCATCAGTTACACATCAAATATTATATAACTTCTTACAAGAAAATGACCTTCATACTTTCTTATATGGTATAATCTAATAGATTGATAGAGGTTCTAGATTTTCATGGTCATCATGCTTCAATCTATGCAATTCTATCTCTGTAGCTGGACACCATGTTTTTAATGTCAAATAAAAATAAATTGATAAAAATTACTATATTTTAAGCATTTTGTTAAATAATTTATATAATAAATTCTTAATATTAATGAAAATATGAAATTCTATTATTGTATCATTTCAATTAATAATCATAAAATAACAAAAACTTAAATAGAAAATGCTAAAAATATTATTTTGTATTTTTATTTTTAATAATTAAAACGTTTTATTTTATGTTTTCAGTATAATAATTTTACTATGATAATAATACTTTAAAAAAAAAAAAAAAAAAGAATAATAATAAAATGTGATCAGAATTTGTTGATTATGTGGCCAGAAAAATGGCCGTCAATAAAATGATTTGTGAATGAAAGTATACAATCTTATCTACTATCATCACTATAACAAACAGCAGCGAGGGTCTGACACAACCTCCTCTGTATACTCATGTCTCAAGGTCATTTACATTCAGTGCTACGGTAAACAGTAAAGAGCAAGGCATTACATGTGTAATGGACTTCTCATATATATGTATCAATATGATATTCAGCACGAGCTGTTGAAACACTTAACAAGAGTAGTCCAAGCTCACCGATTGCCATCATGTTAGCCCATACCTGCTGTTCCTGCTGCTGCTGGCGGCCCCCAGGGGCCATTCCACCCCTTTGGTTCTGCACCTTTTGCTGCTGCTGTTGCTGCTGCTGCTGTTGTGCCAATAAACGCTGCAAAATAATTAACATTAAACAAGTGACCACCAGCACTTAGATTTATACAGCCAGACAACAATAAAGCACAGCATGAGCTTGTTCCCGATAATCACGTACTTGTAGCTGAGATATCTGCGAGAGCTGAGACAGCTGACTTAGCTGGGAGAGTTGATTCAGCACGGCTACTTGCTGGGGGCCGAAAAGCGTATTGAGGCCCGCGTTGTTAGGTGGATACTTCAGTAAGGAAGGTGGGACCTGGAGTGACAGATAAAAACACAAAAACACATTTTAGCATTAAAATGTAAAAACAAATATCTGTGTACACGTCACGCTCACATATTATTTACAGAAAGCATATTCTTAGACGCAAACCAAAGCAGAACTTTTTAGAATCAAGGTGCCAGTAGATAAGTTTAGGCACCATGTTTATCCATTAGTATCTGTTCTAGTCTTCCTTAACTACTTCTCCTTTGGCTGGCTAAATGACAAAAAGCAATGTGGAGCGACCACAGCAATGTATCCAGCAGGGAGGTCACCCCGCGACCACTAATCCCAGGGTGGCAAAACTACAGGGAACAAAAAAGGCCCAGCAGGGGGATGTTGCAGGGAGCTTCTGTCCCAGAAGATTCGGTATGAATTTAGCTATATGTCTTTATGCTATAATACTGAAGGTGAGGGTCTGCAATACTTGGACCTACCTGAGGGGGCATAATATTAGGAGGCACTTGTGCCCGGAGATTAGGCTGAGATGAGTTGAGTGCTTGAGGATTCTGTGTGCCCCGAGATTGTGCTGAGTTGCCAACACCATACATATTGGGATTGCCATTCTGTGTAGAGAAAAGTCAATAGTTGAGTGGGTCACTTATCTCTAAGACTAAAGAACATATCGGTACAGGATCCCTTCTGCCCTCACTCTTATTACTGGTCCCATTATAAATGGAAACTTTGGCGTTGCATAGGTTTTTAAGTTGTTAATGTGTTACTGTGCACCTCTATAGACCAGCACTACAGACATCTCTCCCCAAGTGTTGAGGTGTGAGAGCCTATGGAGGGACCTCAGTCAGTGTGATGGTGGATTACTTGGTTCCTGAGTTATACTGAGCCATAGCTACAAATCATTTATTTATTTTTATTTTATTTATTTTAAATAATGGTTTTTATTAAGTTTTTATTACATTTTATGGCCAGCTCTGGATTGACAAATATTGACAAGCAGATGCTTCACACATCTGCAGCTTTAAGAAAGAAATACCCTGCTTAGTTCAATAGACTGATCTGGCACAGGAGTAGGGAGGGAGACAAGCCTACATAATGGACCGATTCTACCCATATTCCACATCAAAACCTGTGCCCGACTGATGGGGCATCTAGTGCACCCCAGAAGCCCACAACACAAACTTAAGAAACAGAGAGTGCTATTATAGTCTATATAGTCTATATGGAGTGCAATAGAGAAAACCAGGACAGACACACTGCTCCTAACTTACAGATCAGACAAAACTGCAAGCTCTTAAAGCGGGGTTGTATATTTGTTATGTAATTATAGTAGAAAGCCATTTAAAAACCAACTGTAAATACATCTTTTCAGGTCACTTTATTGCACCATGGTGTAGATGGAGCTTTAGAGAAGCCTCCTCATATGCAGCCTGGCAACTCACCTGTCTGACAGAACTGGCGTTTGGCATTGCCAGCCCTGGGAAGGAACCGAGGGATTGGGTAGGTAGTGCACTATTAAGAGGAGGAAGCTTCATGTTTTGATTGGCAATATACTGCAGATTTTGGGATTCTTCTGCTACATCCTGGTGAGGGGAGGAGGAGGAGGGGAGAGACGCAAGAGGATGCGGGTGTGCAGGACAGAAGGATGCAGAGACAGATTGAGTTCGGGATCCAAGGCAAAAGCAGAGGAGACCGCCGTGACGTCAACAGGGAAAGAGGCAGAAAAGAGCAGGTTAGTGTGACTGGCAAAAGCAATAAAGGTGAAGCTTAACAGAGATAGCTATCGCAAGAAGCCATTAAATACTACACGGTCTATGCATGCACAGCTGCGGATTCCAAAGGGATGCTCAAAACGCTCTCAAGGGGGTGCTCTCGTTACTCAATATGAAATTGGGTAAAGAACGACTTTGCATATAGTGAAATACATACCTACTAGCTCTAGATAAACATATATAAGAAACCATTTCCATTTATGTTTATTAAAGCACAAATGAAATGATGCCCTAAACATAAAACAACATGAGAGGTGGTAAAAAGCAAGAATGGTGATGAAAAGGTCTTCAGATATGTACAAGGATCATGTGAATTCCATGACAACCTATGTTTTAGACTGAATAAGGATTAGCTAAATATAATTAAGTTAATTATCAATGACAATGATGTGTGTTGTGGGAAATGGGGGGTGGGATAATAGCAATAGACTGTAATAGAGGGCTTCAAATACAAACCTTATCGTAGTAAGGATTATGTTCCATGGAAGACTCTTTGGATAGGTGACGAGGCCCAGGGCCTTTCCCGATCACCCGGCTGTAATCCCCAGTGCCAAGGCCTGATTTATCCAGATCCATCCGCTTGTCTTGCAGTAACCCTGAACACACAGACACATCCCAGCTTAACCATATGCGAGGCAGGACACCAAAACCCACCCAACAAAGGACCCTGTGCCCCATAAGCAAAAGCAACTCCTATCATTAAACACACTTACTAAAAGGGGGCTTAGGAGGGGGGTTATGTAGAGGATACAGTGAGAAAGTGCTTAGCCCCCCTATACAATCCAGATGTCTACCCCATCCTCCGTATTAAGGAGAGCAGATCCTCAGCTGCAGCTACAAATAAGGGGAGCTGCTATATTCAGTGTGCAGGGTTCAATCTGTATCAAGGCCACTATAGGTATCACACACATACCTCCAGAAAGATCCATTTTATTGCTCTGCATGAGGTCATCTGGAGAATCTCTCTGCAAAAAGAAAAATAAAGTTGATCACTAACAGCACAACCCCCCCCTCTCCAAAAATGTAGAAACTGGAATTCTTTAGGAGTCTTACCGAAAATCCTATGTTACTAAACTGTTTAACAAATGGGTTCATCCAGCTGTCCTCCTGTTTATTCCCATTTTTCATATTTCCCTGAAGAGAAAGAAAAGAAACTCAGAACAGTGAACTCTAAAAAGCCGGGAGCAACCCGGAGATTGTACTACCAGCAATGAGAGGTGTCCATGAAGAACAAGTAACAAAATACAAAAGGTGACAATCTTCCGATATCTAGGGACATTGCAAAGTTAGCAAACATTGCTTGATAATAGGGGCTTCCTCCCTATCACCTTCACCCACTTTAATAGTATTTACGCGACCGATCAATAAGATCCATGGTTGCCTGCCTGTTATACACTGATAACAGGTCAATGTTCTGTCTCACCTTTGAAGGCATTTTCTTCATATATGGCGGCCAGTTTGTGTCCTGTGATGAAGAGTTCCCATTCCACATTCCTATTTCTACCTCGTCCTCATCCCATCCACTGGAGCGGCCTCCGCCCATTTCATCTCCACACCAGCCTCCGTCTTGCATAGTTTTAGGACCTGAAAAAAAAGAGGAAAATGAAATGACAATAAGGGAAGATTACCCCAATAAGAAGCATGGTACAATGCATTGTAAAGGTTATTATGTGGGCAGCGATTGTCCATAGGAAACACGTACCGGGTTTGCCAGGAGCCTGATGGCCAACGGGAGTCTGGCTCCAGCCGGATGGTGGCACCTCTGAATTTTGTTCTCCCCAGCCACCACCAGTTTCCATGGGTTTACCCCAGGCAGAAGTACCATTATCCACAGGGGGAGCTGGTGTCTCGGGCCAGGTGTCCCCCCAGCCTATAATATAGCAAGAAAACAATTACATATAATCAAGAGAAAGGGAAAATAACTATATCACTCACCACTAATATATGGCATATGGGGAGGGCTGAAACATATGACAAGGAGCGACTGGTAGTAGTAGTTTTGAAGTTAACACTGTTATTTGTGTCAGCTCTAATCAGATACACTTCGGTGGGCACTTACTGTACACTGTCTATGTGCTTACATCTCTTCCCCGCTACAATACATTGGAGGTGCAGCGCTTAATCACGCTTCGATAGGCTACATGAGCTCATGTACAAAGAACTGGCCCCCCAATAGTATACAACAAACAATACAAACCGGACAAAATGAGCCACAAAAATGAAAAAACAGGATTTATGTACTCACCGTTAAATCCGTTTCTCTTAGTGACATCTGGGGGACACTGCGCACTCAAGTTCGCAGTGTCCCCCAGATGTCCTGCAGGAGAAAACAGGATTTATGTACTCACCGTTAAATCCGTTTCTCTTAGTGACATCTGGGGGACACTGCGAACTTGAGTGCGCAGTGTCCCCCAGATGTCCTGCAGGAGAAAAGTATTATATGAATATGCGTGACCATGACAAATGTAGCATAAGCCGGATCTAAGAATTGCAGGGTAACTTTGCTGTTTTATTGTAATTATAGAGTAGAGTGTAAGCTTACGGGCAGGGTCCCTCTTTCCCAACCTGTTACCACCCATTCATGTCTTATTGATTGTTAAAACTGTAAAACGCTAGTAAAACCTGACAGACTGAATGAGCCAATATGCTCTTATTGGCTGTTTAACTTTATGTTACTAGGTTAAAGTTCAGAAAATGTATTTACTATAAAAGAACAAATCTGGAAATCGCGCTCCTTTAAAGACCATTCACTGGCATAGTTTATGGACTTACCAGAGGCACTATTACTGCTCTCCTTGTTCGGCATGGCACTTGGAGGTGGGGGTGGATTATGCGCCTGGGTTGGATGTTCCGCCCCGCTGTTTGTATTGGACGTGTTCTTATCCCACATGTTCACATTCTTGTATTTGTACTGACTGGGATCTCCCCATACCGCCGTGCCGTCATCTATTTCCATCTTCCTCCGAATGGACTCTGGAGAGGGCTCCTCCCAACCGGTCGGTTCCTCCGCCTTCGACGGTGTTGCCGGAGGCCCACCTGACCAGCCAGATGGTTTATTGGTGGCTGGCGGTGCTCCCCAGGAGCCGGTCTCTGGCTTCTTCCCCCACTCGGACGGGTTGTTTGATTGCGGGTGCTCGCTCTCCATTTGAGGCGGGCCGCACTTGGGCGCTTCTCTCGGCTTGCTCGACTCGCCCCATCCTTGGTTCGCGTTTGCTTTAGGAGCGTCAATCCAGCCGGACCTTGCATCCCCCCACCCGGACCCGGATTTATCGCTGTCGCTGCCGGAGCTTGACTTTGTCGCGCCCCAATGATTACTTTTGGAATTTTCCCCCCAACCATCGCTACTGTGGCCTCCCCATCCTTGCTTGACCTTTTGTGCATCATTCCAAGTGGATTTGTCCTCTTTACCGTTCCCCCAAGTCTGATTGCTCTTGACCGTTCCAGTAGTAGCAGCAGCAGCAGCAGAATATTGTTCCCCCCATTCCCCCCCTTGGCTTACTGAGCCTTTGGCATCACCCCACCCTGTAGCAGGCTTTGGATCTCCCCACCCAGATACTGATGAGGTATCATTGCTTTTAGGGTTGGGTTTTTCCACCCATCCCCCTGAGTTAGAGGTCTTTGACGCGGGGTTCCCCCAAGCGTCCGTTCCATTGTCAGTCTCCCGGTCGCTGCGAGACGAAGCAGCTTTCATGTCCCAGGCAGTGTTCTGTCTAATCGGGGTCTGACCCCAGCCAGTGTTGCACAGTACCCGAGGGTCCAGGTCGCCTCTATTTACAATACTTTGGAGTAATGTCTGTTGGTCCGTCTTCCTTCGCTCCACCGGCCTGTGCTCACCCTGGCTTCCAGTGCTGCCTACGCTACCCTCGCTTTCCCCCGTACCTGTACTTTTGGCCCACACATTACTTGACTCGTTGCCCCTAGACCCTGTAGGATTTTGCCCCGCGTTCTCCTCCTCTGCGGACATCCAGGATGCTTTCCTGCAGCTCTCCGCGCTCTCGCCGTCGTTGGAATGCTGATTGCCGGAAAGTTGGTTCCAATCTCCATTTGCTATATTAGTGCCAGTGCCTTGTGCTGGGCTCCCCCATCCTCTGTGATTCCCGCCAGACGCCCCTCCGTTTCCGCCTCCCCAATGCATATTCTGGGAGTTTACAGTCCCCGACTCCCACGATCCACCTTTATTCCCGTTGATTTTGACGCTCGAGCCGCCGGGTCCGCTCGGGCCCGACTGCGTTATGGTCGCATTCACAGTGTCGCCGTTGGCTTGCCCTTTGGGGGCGATACTCTTGTCCCCGGCGTAGCTGGAGCCGGAGGCGCCCCAGGTCGTACCGTAGGATCCGCCGTTGGTTTCCTCGCCGTTGCTGAGGTGAGGAATGGAAGTGCCATTTGTAAGTGAGGGGGTGTGGAGTGGAGAATGATTCATGCTCACACCCCAGGCCCCTTGCCCTGCAGAGTTAGACAGTTCGTTCGTCTGCATTAAACCAGCATTGTTTGGTAAACTAGAGGTCACAAAGTTAGTAGTGTTATTTGGTCCAGTCATTTCAGTGTTAAGGTTTTGAGGTTGTCCGCCATAACAAACTTTCCTTTTACTGTTGACTTCGGTATCTCCGTTCTCCCAGGAGCCGGGAGCCTTAGGGTTAATACTCCGATTGTTAGACACCTGACCTATAGTATTACTTGGAACATTTGTGCCAGAATTATTAGACCCTTTGAAGGTGTGTCCATTACTGTCCAGAACAGGCCAGGTCCCATGGTTGCCGTTGATGCTCAAAGTGCTTGGATTTGGAACTCCGTTGGCAGAAGTATGGACAGCGCCCCAAGCGTTCATCCTGTTGTGCCTAGTGTCTGACTTGCTATCAGGGCCATCTTGGCATGTGCTTATCATGGTGCCATGAGGTACGCCCCATGGGCCATTAATACTTCCGTTGCCTGCGTTATTGCTGTTAACCATAGCTTTGCTTTGAGAACTGTGCCCGAGGCCATTCCTCATGTTATCCATTTCCCCTCCGGCGCTCCCGAACGGCACCACGAGGCTCTTGTCCAGCCCGGAGACGCGGGTGGCGTCAATGTCCATACATTCTGTGGCCGGGTCCGGGCTGCTTCCTGTGATTGATGGCCACGCTTCCTTGTCTGTGCCGTCTACAATAACTTTGTCCCAGTTTGTGCCCGAATCGCCGGTGGAAGAGACCGATCCCCAGTGTGAACTTTCATAGTGAGATCCTAGACTCCCGTGATTGAGATCTGTGGAAGAGCAGGAGACAAAAAGGGGAAAGAAATAAAGTTACACAAGTATTGTAGCAAACACACACACGTGCTGCATCTGTTGCAATCATAACATTAACAGGTTTTTACACAGCGGCACCATGAGACGCAGCATTTTACAATGTTTATATTGCTTCAAGAGCTTACAGTCTAAATACCCTTAACACACAGACTTTAACTAACCTGCTATCATGAATTGTGAGCGAGGGAGGGAAAACTCCTACAAACTACACAAGCTTAGTCCAGGAATTGAACCCATGATCTGACAAACTGAGGCAGAAGTGTTAACCACTTCAGCCACCATGCTATAAAACTGAACAAAAATGACTGTTTATTAAGGCGAACGCATACGTCCAACCTTGTTTAGAGCAAGTGTAGTGCTACATGACTGCAGACATAGATGGCAGGAAAGACTGTGCATACACAAGATTTGGCCTGAGATTTCCTATGTCTGCAGATACAGCCTTGATAGTAGCGGTCGGTTTGAATGGCGCTCTATGTGGGGGGGTGTTAATAAGTCTATATCAAAGTCATAAAAGCTACTTACAATCCTAAAATTAATAAATTCCGATTGAATTGAAATAAATGTGGATCACACATAATACATGCGCCTGGATATAAGTGTGGAGAGACGGCTGCTTTCAACACACTGAGATGGTTATATACGAGTGAAAGCTTCTGCAGGACTCGTACATGTTTTTACTCTCTACCCCTAACAATAACCTTATTGCCTGTCTACAATGGTTAACCTGAAGTAATGAAAATCTGCCCAGTACATATATAATCTCCCTCTTAGCTCTTACACATCGTGAAGCCTCTAGGAGAAATAAACAGGGCTCGGAGATACAACATTGTGGCTTTGAATGGAGGGAACCATTGTATTTCCTATGTGCCCTCTCTAAATCCATAAGGGGGGGGGGTTAGGGGTTGCTTCATTTCCCTGGAACAGTCCGGAGAGTCTGAATGCATACCTAAAAAAACATGGAAAAGGCTCCTAGCAACAGGTCTTAAACTGCAGTGGCAGCTATTCATGTAACAAAACACGGATTCCAGCAGCACTAAATCATCGAGTAAAAATAAACCCGTATTGTAAACAGCAGCGGTGACGCAGGCCGGAGAGGAGCCGAGGGTGGATGGGAGGCTCGGGGCGCAGGGCTTGCACATTGCAGTATAGGCATGTATACCTGTATCATCTGCACTGTAAAATCTCACATTTATATTGCTATACTGAGCAACTTCTGGTGTTCTACTTTGTATTTATAGACTAGACGTCCATTCTAGCTATCTGAAGAGGAACCCCTGCTGAATCCGGGCTCCCGTGTCCCATGCATGTATGCGTTTACCATAGCAGGACACATAGGGGTAGACCCAGAGGGGGCAAAACAGAGGCAAGTGAGACCCGGGCAAAAACCAGGTCTACAAAAACCAAAACCAAAGGCTCATTTAAACTGCGAAAAACAAATTAGAGTTGAAAGGTGAAGTTTCCAGGTTCAACTCTAATTTCCACATTACACAGCGATATGAAACGTGTGGGTTTTCTATGCAATAAAATAGATTCCTATGAACCTCTCACACCATGGTTTTGCTCAGGTCTACACTTAAATTAAAGAAGAGGTGCAGGTGCGACTCTGGATCAGCTCCTTGATCTTAAGCTCTGGATAGGGTACAGGGGAATGGTCTTATTACTGGTGACATTCATATAGATCTTCCCCTCAGTGGATGATAGACGTCATTCATTCAGACAATGTCCACATTTCTTATATGTCTCGCTCCGCTCATTTATAACCCACAATCCATACACTATACCCGTCCTGGGGGCAGGACACAACTATCATACGTGCGGTCTGTACGGCAGAGCTCAATGTATCCCAATAGAGCCGGCACTGGGTAAACCAGTGTGCACAGTGTAATGGACATAGAGCGGGGAGAACCTGTAAACCTGCGCTGCTGAGTGCCGGAGTCTGATAAATGGCTCAGGAGGAAATGTAAGACCGCAAAACGCGAGCATATAAAATGAGAAATATGTGCAGAGCGGAGACGTGACTTGTACAAACAGGTTCCACGCCACAAACATTTCCTCTGAAACCAGGAGCTTAAACACCAGCCTGGAAAACGTCATGTGAAGCCCTGACAGAAGCGAGATGCGAGCTATGATAAATACCACCTTCCTCCGGCATTACCTCTCACTATATAGGAGGAGAATGACAATGTGGACACTAGCATGGTTATAGTCCCCCAGGAACCTACACTTCCCATGATATGGAAAACATAGACACCATATAAAAGACAAACACTTCCCCGAAACCAAGAGCTTAGACACTGGAAAATGTCACTATGACAATTATGATAAATGCAACCTTTAACCACCAATGTATTCCTATCCATGGGAGCACAATCTTATTCAAGGATCTCTGATAACAACATTAGGATTAGTACATAGTGTTAGGTAGAAAGACCCCCAGGGTGTGTGTTATATTAGCAGGGATACCAGGCACCAGTTCTAGGTAGGTGTTGACAAACAGGCATCACAGCCTGGCACCCGGTGTAGTGTGGTGAAGTAGTATCACCCTGTGAGTTGGCCGCACCATCAGGAACAGAAGCTACAATTCTTGCTGTCCCTATAGTTTGGGCGGGTGGTAGACTAGTGACTGCAGGGTGACCTCCCCAATGGATTCTAGGGGGTATATTTACTAAGTGGTGAGATTAGAGTGAGATTGAAAAGTGGGGATGTTGCCCATAGCAACCAGATTTGAGTTCACATTCTCCAGTGTGTAAAATGAAACGGAGAGCTTGAATCTGATAAGTTGCTATGGGCAACATCCCCCCTTTCCAATCTCACCACTTTTTGCGTGTGGGTGTGACTATGTTTATATGTAGTTTATGCATGTGTGACATGTTTATAAGAAAGGCGGGTGTATATGTTTATGGCCACTGACACCTATGGCTTTTTCCAGACACCCAACTATAGCAGGTGATATCATGTATATTATGTATGTATGTACGTAATACAAAAGTGACCTGCAAAGTGTTGTTTTTAACCAGGCGATATTAATTGAAAGAAGGAGGTGTGAATGCTCATCGGATGTTATCTGGAATATTGCAGCTCGCCCCAATCGTTAGCATGCAAGTCACTTACACACAACTGCGACACGTACACGGATTACATGCAGGCTGAGCAGTAATAGGTGGGGATTATCCATCTTCTGATTGACACTCAATTACATCGTCCCTACCTACCCTGCCATTTACATAGACCTGACATTTATCCCGTCCTCCGTGCATGCAAGAAACTGCTTTCTACAATTCTATTTGTATGTGGCAGACAGGGAGGAGCAGCAATCTGTGTATATGGGGGAAGAACAGTGCCCGGTAATGCATAATAATGATTGTAATGCATCTGATATAGCAAACATGGACGACTTTCATTGCAAGAAGATCTCCGAAGGGGCGTCAATGGTCCGACTGAAGATTTCATTGAACCTCTCCTCTCTCATCGCTCCCCTCCCTAAGTGCGACTGTAGGTTTTATTAAGAAGAACACACCCTGCGCTCGGCTCCCAGGTGACGGAAACTCACAAGGGTCCCAAACACGGCTCATGTTTCAGATCAACAAACGCAGCTGCTAGGACAGATAAGACGTATGCTAAAGGCGACCGTGACAGGGCAGCACAGCCAAAAGTATATTATCGTAGCTTTATTTTATAGTTTTTAGTAATTATATATTATATATAAATATAAATATATATATATATATATA
>JABWIB010002797.1:14908-34727 GCA_016617825.1 Platyplectrum ornatum | reverse complement strand
TTCATATAAAGATAACTCCATGGCCACTGACTTGATTACTGAGTCAGATGGATACCAATTTTTGGTGGCCCTAGATTTCACTAGAACCGCTAGAGGTACCANAAATTATAATTACATCCAAGGTCTTGCCAAGCTTATTGATAATCTCACTAACATATATAATGCCACCTTTAGGTACACAGGACAGGAGTTACAAGCGTATAAGAANGAGCTAGTACAGCATAGAATAGTGTTAAATTATTTAACTGCTGTCATTGGAGGATACTGCATAACCTTATCTACTCAATTTGGTATAAAATGTTGCACCTACATCACCAATGATACGGAGGACCCTCAGGAAGTTATTGATCATAAAATGGAGGAAATTCGGAAGTTAAAATGGGAATTTCGTAGATCACATAACGCCTCTCTATCAACGGTGGGAGAGGAGATAGCTAACTGGGTTTAGGTCCAGTTTAGGTGAAGAGGCAAAATCCATTGCAACTGCGGTATTGAAACTTCTCGTCCTTGTAGTCACCTTTATAATGCTTAAGGGATTAGTAGTAAAATTGGTCAACGTAGTAGAAGGCGTAAGAAACGTGAGGAGATAATGAACATGATAATGGTGGAGGAAATCAAACCTGATGAATTGTTTTATACCACGGAAAGTGAGCTTCATGGGTGATAGTTATGGGTACTATCAAAGGGTGGTCTGTTAAAGTTTAATTCAAGCTAGGCAGGGGATTGTAATACCCCCCCCCGCCCGTCTTGTGTGTAAAGCAGCGTCACTCTAGTAAGAACAAAGAGATGCGGACGAATCGGCGCCATCTTGGAAACGTGAATTGGACCGCTTAACTACCGTGATTGGAGTCTTTCTTCATTATTTTATTGCTGGGTAAATAGCTGTACTTTTACTATACAATTGCAAGGTATTTCTTTATTTTGTCAAACTATTGCGTATATTCGCACTGCGTACGGTTTGCGTACGCAGTGAGTGGTTTTAGCGTGTGATAGTAGTGCTTGGTTAGCGTATAATCGCACTGCTCATGACCAAGTGTGATTAGTCAGAGGGGGTTGGTCTTAGACCCACGTGGTGGTATCGGGTATCATACTTCTGAATTAAATAGTATATGTATTGAGGCTATATTCACAATAAGGTTTATTAGGTGTTTTCATTGGTTAAGTAAAAAAATACGGACTTAACACAGGGTACTGAATACATGTAATTAACAATTCTACAAGTAAGAAGTAAAATAGATGTAGTTTGTACCCAGGTTAAGACATGGTAAATGGTCACATTAAATTGAAGAATGTATTTCAAGATGATACTAGATAAATTGGCTAAAATTGTATTATTATCAACTGCATATTTTCTTTTAATTCAGTAATATTAGGTTTTTGTATTAGATTTTTTAACAAGAAAATACAAAAGTGAACACAGTGACTGAAGACCATCCCAGATGGAAACACTCACAAAAAACCAACCCCATTAAAAATGGTCAACCTAACAGGACCAAATCAGTAACTGTGCATGGTTACTGCGCTGTAAATTAGCAGAATTTATGAAATGTTTATGTCGCACGTACAGTAATAATTTCCCATCTAGGCATCAAGTAAAAAGAGAAATAATTTAAAACCTGAATTGCTTTGATTTTTCCACTCATGTCCAGAGCAAAAATCACATGTTGATTATCAAATGTTCGGAGATAGATCATCTGGCTGAAGCCTTGTTCCCCTTCATTATTTTCTTCCTTAGCAGGCAAAGCTTTCACTTCAGAACCATTTCTCCAATTTTGGATTTTTAGTGAGCCTATATCAGGAAACTAAAGGTAAATTGAATGTTCCATAGAAAAAGAATAATTACCATAATACTTTTAAAAGGTCAATAGTACCCAAATATACTTTGATTATTATTGACCTGTACTTACAAAAAGTACATGTAATTAACTGTAGATTATCACAGTATTATCATTGTAAAATACTATATCACATTTTAAACTAATTGGAAGCAAATAATAAAGATGGCTTTAGCTATGACATAAAATACTTCTCAAACCATTGCATGCTCCTGTGGCGTAATGCAGTCCATATTTATCAACAGCAGCAGCAGTCACCTCAGTGTTTGGTCCATGAGGATCTATTATTTGGTACAGTGGACAGCCAGTGTCCATGTCCCACACCTACAAAAAACATTATCATTATGTTTTATAAGATACTGTTTATATTTGTTGTAGTTATTTTTAAATAGAGTACAAAATATAATATTGTAGATAGATATAAATACATTGGGAAATATATGTGTATAATGGACTGGGCAATTTACATTTAGGGAAACCCATTATAAATTAAGAGATAATTTACAATAATCTTTTTATCTTATATTTATTATACAATTAGTTTGTAATACATTATTTTATATAATTATAATTGGAAAGTAGTTTTATTTATAGTTATTCCTTAAAATTGTATCACCTTTAGAACTGATCCAGAACAGATGCTGAGAGCCTCATTGAATTCCTTATTATATACCAAGGTGTTCACTGGCCAGTCATGGGAACATGGAAGCCTTGATGCTTGAACCATTCGTGTTAGTGGCAATACTTGTAAATAGCATGAACCTGGAACATGCAAGAATATGAGTTGTTATTTATAACTAATCAATAGTATAAATTTTGGTATATAGGTACTTTACAGTTGTCAGAGAATTTCAAACAATCCATCCAAGACACAGAAGGCCATATCCAGAATTCTGCAATTTGCTCGCATTGCAGACTGTGCATATGCAAGCATAAGGTTTCTGACACTGATTTGAAACTCCATGATCCATGTCTGTGTGACGAAAGCCTTTTTGATGGTGGGATGAGACGATCAGCCATGAACACAGTGTTTCCACATGGTGGGTGGAGTTTATTTAGGTCATACAATACAGATTTTGTGCATGATTCATATATATACGAATTAGTTAATGCTCAATTTTGTTTGAGATTAGTATACCCATATATTTATCTCAAGCATGATAACCTCTACTATGACTGATGGGAGGCTATTCCACTTATTAACTTTACTTGAGTGATGTAATAATTTTGCACATTTCTTCTGAAATGAAGCTTGTAATTCATTCATGTAGTTCATTGTTCATACCATGAACCATTTTATTTGCTTTTGTTTGTATTTTCTCTTATGTATTTATGTCCTTCTGGAGATATGGCCAGTATTTCTTTGTATAGCATGGCATTACTACTTACCTCTTTCTACTACTAATTCCTCTCTCTATGCAACCAGGTGACCTTTCCTAATCAATTGTTTCTAATGTAATGCAATTAATGACATATTGAGCTTTAGGATTTTTCAGCATGATTGTGCATTTTTTGGCATAATACTGTAGTTGCAACGCTTCCTGTGGTGTCAAGTGCCCTGCTCGCCCTGTCAGATGCCGTGTCATGCTCCGCCTTTAATGGCTCTTGTCTGCACCTGTCCAGTACAAGTTTGGTTCCGGCCATGGATCTGCTATTGTCTGCACCACTCTGGTAAAAGTCCAGTTCCTGCCAAGCATCTGCTTGTCTTCACTTGTCCGGTACCTGTGATATACAGACTATTCCCTATTGCATATTTCCAGTGTTAACTGGTATTGTCAATATACCTGCATCTTGTGCCATAACTGGTTACTTCTCTGGTCTCCAACTGTTTTGCATCAGTTTATGCCTTACTCATCTGTCTATGGAGCAGATTCAGTCTTTAGGCACTGTTCACATATTCACAACAAGAGTGGGTAAAACCATGTTGAATTGCAGGGGAGGTAAAATGAATGTTAGTGTTTGTATGCAGGGAGAATGGTTTATTTTTGCATTTTGCACACAGATACTGACCAGCATTACTGTTACACTGTTATAAGACTTGGGCTAGGAATCATCTGTCACCTCTGTTTGCAACTAATGAAATTTAACTCCCCTACAATTCAACATGGTATTGCCAACACTTAAGTAAGTTGTGAGTAAGCCAATAGTGCCTTATGTCTGAATCTGGTCCACTACCCATTATTAAACCTGTTCATTTCCAGTTCATCTCAACCCAAAGCATGACACTTGGCCATTCCTATAGTCAACCCGAATTGTCCATCATTTTTTTTATCCATCCTTTCCTACACATACAATAAAGAAACATACCATAATAGGATGTCATATTGTTAATATATTTATATTTATCTCAGTAAAATATAAATAAATAGGAAATAGTCAATATAATACTATAATAATATAATAATATAAATATATAAATGTGCTTAATAGAAAAATCAGCATGCAAAACACTAAGATTGTTTGCTATTACATTTTTAGATTCAGTCTTACCAGTAATCAGTTTAAGGTGCTTGTTGTCAAATATCATGGAGTTTATACGAATGTCACTGGGTCCCTTCTCAGTATCAGATAAGACTTGTAGCAGTGAAAGAGTTTCTATATCCCATATTCTAAACATCTGCAGTAAAAAAATACAATACACAATCATTTGGATTCCTACACATAATCCTAGTAAAGCTAATTCTTCGTTTCTCAAGTCATTCCTGAACAGGTATGGCAGGGCATAATTTTCTACCCAAGGAAGCCAGTCCCACCTGCAAATAGCATTGTCATGAAGGATGTGTAACAATATTTAGGTAAATGGTACATGTCAAAGTATAGACTCGTGTATTCAGGGCCGCCAACAGGCACTGTCCCAGCCCCAAACAAACGGGGCCTTGCTTCAGCAACATGACTTTGCAGTCCTCAGTACTGTCACTGGTGTGCAGCTTCAGAGGGAATACAGACAAAGCATGAGCTCCTTCTGGGTCCAAATGGACATCATTACGTCACATATGGGGGGGCACTGTTGCAAATTTTGTCAGTCCCGGGCCCCATAACACAACCCAGTCTGCCATATTTACTGTGTATTAAAGGTACATGGCTTGTGATAGCTCACTACTAGTTTCCAGACCTGAGACAAACTTACAAGGGAAAGTCTAAATCTCCTTAAGTAACGCTTTTGCTTGTTTATTATATTTTAAATGCTCAAATACATTTACAATACTTCTAAATTATGAGGTTGTATTGCATATCCCTACAATATATTACTAAATCTTGAATAAATGTATTTAACAAATAATAGTTACCCGTGCACTGGACACACTGATTACGTGCTGATCTCTTTCATTGATGGTAATGTCAGCAATGGAGTGCTTATGACCGGATAATATTGCCATAGGATTGACAATGTCATGTTTGTGCCACAAGCGTATACGTTTATCATCTCCTGCAAAGAAGTGCATTCGTTCATGAGCAGTGTGAGTACAATGCTGTTTCATTGTAAATACCTTTTATTCACAGAAATGTGCACCAAAGATATTATGCTCTATTTGGTTTCAAATATTCCTTTGTTTTGCTTTGTTACCAACTGATCCCCTAAAATTGTGTTATAGATAAGAATACCCTTGTCCTGTACTTGGAGCATCTGGAGTGGGATGTGGAAATCAATTCTGCTACGCAGGAGGGAGAAGGATGGAAATGGTACAGTAATGGTGTGATAATACTACGTTTTCAACGTTATCATTACTATGAGAATTGTTATTATGTATATGGTAAAAACTTTGCTATCAAATATTTGATAGAATATTTTCTTTCAAATCACATTGCTCACTGTTTCCATGCATTCAAATGCCTGCTCATGTCTAGATTATAAAGCTTGTAGTTATAGACCCAGAATCTTCTATATGAGGATGCTAGAAATCAGTGATAACCAGGTGGGGAGATATTGAATATATAACTACATTACCATTTTGCAGCCTATTGTTTCATTATACTTCTCTTACCGCCAGTTACAATCATATTTGCTCTCACGCTGTACGCAAATGTGTTGACTCCTCTTGGAATGGAGAATATTCTGACTGGCCTGTATGTAAGAAATTAAACAATGAGAGCTTGAATGGTAGAATTTACAGACTGAATAACTTTAGGAAAAATCTATATGGACCCTGCTTGGAAAACTCATAATGATGATGGGTGTAATCCTCATCTAATAAGGTTAGGTCATTTCTACATGCCACATTTGGAAATTATCTGTTCTTTCATACTGAAAATGCCCAGAACGAGGACTTACTATGGTAATGCTGATTGTATGGAAATGGGTTTCCATATATTAAGCTTTGTGTGACTCCGTACATTCAGATTAGGCCTGATGTGCAGAGTAGGTATATAAATTGTACAGTATGGGCTGTGTTGATGACCTGTCTTAGAGATCTTTTCTATAAGACACCATTCCGCATAGAGCTGTGTGAGTAGAATTCTGGACACGTAACTGGACAATTTTTAGATTGCACATGCAGAAATGTAATGTAAAAATATGCACAACTCAGGATCATACTATTAAGATGTATTATGAAGAATGCAAACGTGCATGTGAATAGTTCCCACAAAATTACCGATCATCTTTTATCCTGTTTACTCTATCCAGGACTAATGACACATTGCTGTCTGGTGAGCATGAAGCAAAGCAATTTAACTCTGGGAAATGTTTTACTTTAAGGACCCAGCCAGTGTGCAACTTTCTTCTGAACCTAAAAATAAAAAATAAAAACTTATATCCCATTCACATTACCTCAAAATAGCTGTCTTTTTTATGAAAAAGCTGGCTGCAATGAAAAATCCGGCTTCTAAACTCAGTGTGAACACTCCATTTGTAAAAAAAAACGGCTACTGAAAGCTGATGTTTAGAGGCTGCTTTTTAGAAGGGGTTTTGCCCTCCTATCTGGCTTTTTCAGTCAGTGTGAAGAGTACATAGCTGGCATTCCTCTCCATAGTTTGTGCTGCATTGATTGGCTCACACAGTCAGCTGTTTCCAGTCTCTTCCTCCTCCCCCCTCCCCTCATGTAATGAGTCATGATGTGTACTGGTAGCAAAAAGCAGGGTTCAATGTGAACAGTTGTATTGTAAGATAACATTCATCTGATTTTGTAATTGGTAGAATAAGTCAAGAGTCTCGGACGAGACGCAATTCTCCCTGTAAATGTCCCTGGACGCAGACTATGGCAGTGAATTTATATACTGTATATACTTGAGTATAAGCCTAGTTTTTCAGTAAATGTTTTTGTGCTGAAAGTGCCCCCCTCGGCTTATACTCGAGTCATTGTCCTCTATGATGTCAATAAGTTATCCCAGTTTTTTGAGGTGAAGTTAGGCGTCTCGGCTTATATTCGGGTCGGCTTATACTCGAGTATATACAGTAAATCACTGTCTCAGTTCTCATGGGTACTATGAATGGGCTGGGCTTGATTATCTTATGTCCACACATTCTAAACGGCAGCTGCTAAACAGGGTAGTTACTAGCATTATATGAAAGCAATAGGTTCAGAAGGAACATGTGTAGGGAAACCATGTACAAATAACTCCTGGTACTGAAGCAAATTAAGACATTTAAGGAAGGTTATATTAAAGGTATATGTGATACAGCAGACTTAGCAGAATTTTCTTATATTATAAATAAATCAGAATATAAAAATATGGCTTAATTAAATATGAATAGTTTTGCTGACTTCACAGAGAGAAAATACAGTTAATTTTGACAAGACAAAATGTTGATATCATGACACAAGTAAATAGGAGACTGTCCACCAGTGGGATATCTTACCTTGGGCTTTATAGAGCATGATCATGTAACACCATGCAATTCAACATGAAATGCAATGATGCATTTGTAAGCCTTTATTTCCAATTTACTAGTGTTTGTATAACAAAGTCTTTCTTACAGGGAGCAAAAATGCCTGTGTACAGTTCATTACACTCCAAATACAGTACAAACAATAATACATCTACTGTAAATATTTGTATAATAATTGTACTGCTTATTTATTTTATAAAAAAGTAAAAAGTTAAATGAATATATACTTTTTATATTTCCTGTCATAACTCTTTCATACAATGACAAACAAAATGACATTATTTCACAATAAAAAACTTTATTATTATTATAGAGCCATATTATATGGAGGTAAATTTGAGTAGGTAAAATGTGTTTTATGGTGGTTGTATGGATTTATGGTCTATTTGTTTTAAGCTCTTATTTCTCTTTATTAAGCTCTATTCCTATTTATTAAGATTTCAGGTAGTGAGGGTGGACACAGACACAGGCATTCCTTGGTCTGATGCTGACTGTTATTAGTGGCTGAGGCTGTTCTGAATATTATTTTTAAATGAAATATTGATGAAAGTTTTGTTGTGTTACATTTTACTATGTATACAAAGACTTACTGACTTATTTTAATTAAGCTGCAACTCTTAGGTTCCTAGTTGCACATATGCCTAACTAGTTCTAGTGTTGTATATACATGTCCCACTAATTTTTAGTTGTTAGAACAATCAACAAACATAGATCATATCATAGTGCTCAACTAGCATCATGACCCCTTGCCACAAAAGACTAACATTCATCTGTTCAACTAAAATATAGCAGATAGGGTATAGAAATATAAACAATATAAAAGACAATAGAAATGTACAGTTTTCCATTCTAAGAATAACGTGACTTACCGCTGAAATAAGCTAGAATCTAGAACAACGGGACGAGGAAGCTTTTCAGCTGAATTATGGTGTATGTTAAGTTCCTTAGTTCCAATGGAATATAAGCTTACATATCCACCATCATCTCCAAGCAATATCTCATCCTTTACTGACTCCTCTTCTGAAGTCACTGAACATACGCTGAGTAGGCAGTGCTCCATTGGCTTGATGCAGATGTAATTATCCTTTTGAAATAAAGATGGAACGTAAGATTGCTTAATAAAATTGCTGGGAATATAAATATTTTAGAATCATACAAGGTGTCATATAATCCTATTTATTTAGGAAGTGCAGGAGGCTATTACTTAATTGAAGGATTCAGAGATCATAGAAGATTTCATTAGTTTTAATAGGATTTAAATATATAATCCTAGAGATTGCTTTTTTTTTCTTTTCATAGATATAGGACATTTTGTTCTTTTATTGTTAGGTAAATTCGTCTTGCTCTGAGGTCAAAACGTACCTTATCCTTTGCGTGGCACTTGTAATCCCAAACAACTATGCTTCTTGTTGTCACAGCAACAACTCTTCCTAGCTGATTAAGGAAGTCACAGCCTACAAACCATGAACTTTCCTATATAAAACACATAAAATATATATAATACACAGGGTTTTTATACAGTACATATATTTATTATCTAAAAATTTTAAAAAAGGAAAATGTAATACTTACACTTGCATGTATAATGGAATGTAGGTTCATCTGTATAAAAATAATATATAAAAATCATCCGATAGACAATGCAGAATAGCATAATAACACATCATAAAAGGATAGCATAATCATATAAAACACACTACATGGTACTGTACATTGTGTATTTGAACAGAAAGCTTGTATGGAACAAGTGACATGAGATTTTCCATAACCTTGTTGAAGATAACTAAATACTATATGTACCGTAGCTATTGGTGCAGATGAATGAGTATCGTGGTTATAATATTATAAATATAATGAGTGCAGAACTTAATGGCCTTAAGTTGATGAAAACTAAAATGTGGCTTTTTTCCAGCTTTTGTATGTCACAGCAAATTCTGTTTAGCGGATTTAGAAATATCCTGCTTTATCTGCTAACTTACTTTAGCCAGCCCATACCATACTATTTTCCTCCCTCTCCGAGAGGGAGAGCTGTTTCCAAGGAGCATTTTCTGACCTTGCTTCCTGTCCACTTTTAAGGCAGCCATCCACGAGACAGTAAGCATACTTACTGTCCAGATGTCGCCATTGAGGTTTTTTTGTTATGTGGCCATCCATGGACCGATTTTTCCCAAAGCCCACGAATATCGTGAATTGTGAATATCAATGTTTAATGTTGGAAATATTCACATTCACATTTAATTCCAAAAAACTGAACATAGTAACCGCCATGATTACTATGCCAGCTTTTTGCTATTTGTACACAAACAGAGTTTTACAACCATATATGGGATATTTCTAAAGTCTGTAGAATCGGGATTACATTTTAAGTTTTGTCTTCTGGTTAACATCTGTCTTGGTTAACATCGGTCCAGAATAAAATGGATTAAACATTTGCTAAAAGAAAGGGAATTTTTAAAATTTTACCCTCACTTGGCTTTAATTCTTGTTAAACACCTAAAGGGTTAACAAACTTCCAGAGTGTTGTTTAGGATACTTTGAGGTGAGCAGTTTTATAAATGGGGTCATTTATGGGGGTGTCTATCACGCAGGTCCCTCAAAGTCAAATCCAACGTGAACTGGTCCCTAAATTTTGAAACTTTCAAATTTTCTTAAAATTGTGAAACATTGCTACTAAGTTTAAAATGGCGTGGAGCTATTCACAGGACAAACCCCTTTGGTGGCCCAAGTTACACCCCTTGTGCAGCGCCTTGATAGGGCACAATCTCTTGGATATTTATTTGCAAAAGTTGGCAAGCCTGCTTTAAATGTGTGTTCTTCTACCTTTAGGCTGTGTATAATGAACAGAGACTATAGGGTAATCGTGATAGATAATGTACCTGGCTATTAAACAGTGATATAGTTCCTTTTTGTGAAACAGTCAACACAGCATCAAGGAGTGGCACTTTTACAATGCACTGAATGGTATCCCTCATATTTTTTCCAGCACCTACAGTAGCGCAAGGAACAATCAAAATGAAAAACAACAAAATAATAATAAGAACACCACATTTGTACTATCAGATTGCTTGGCAAATAAATAAGGGACGGACACAAACCATGGAAACTGGCCATTGTGTGTTAACTATGTAAATTGCGTACCCTATGCAATTTAATTGGCTGTCACAGGGTGGGGGGTGTGTATGCGAGGTATGCATGGAGGGTGGGTGAAGGGATATAAAATGTACGCTAAGGGGGGCTTCAGCCATCATATACCATACAGACTACCGCACTGCCTTGCTTTTAAGGTGGAATGATATGATAAAGGGGTGTAGAATGCCAATAAGGTCGTACATTTTTACACGTGTACCCCTGGGCTATTGCACATAATTAAATATTTAAATAAATATTTAAACATGCTATTCTTCTTTTTTACAAAATTAATACAATGCATATTATGAATATTAATATATTATTCCACATATTTGTCACCATAGTCTTCACTGTAATTCTGAATAATGTATTACTAACCAGTTGCCTTTGTAATTTTGATTCTGTGTGCCAAGAAGAAGATAGAATTCTCCGGGTTCAGTTGTGGCAAAATCTCATCTTTTGTCTTAGAGCAGCCAAAGACCTAAAATAAAAATGTAAATATGTTGATGTGTGATGTCAAATTCACTGCTAAAAAAGAGTGGATCTAGACAAGAGGTGGGCAAAATGCAACTCTGCAGGTGTTGTCAAACTACTCGTCCCAGCATGCTTTAACTGCTTAGACAGTTAAAGCATGCTGGGACCGGTTTTTAAGGGTGAGGGGGCGCTAGGACTTGTCCAGAGAACTAGCACCGGCCCTGTAGACAGCTGATGACTGCTTTGCCAATCCTGCATTGCTGTCTGCTGGCGGAATGCAGTCAGCAGCTGAATACTCTATACTGGGATAAATAGAAGGGTCTAATACAACTAAAACAAAATTGAAAATCAAGTAAGATGAGATTCATTTTAAATACACAACTGGGCAGACTAGATGTCGCGTGTGGCTCTTATCTCTGCCACCTTCTGTTTTTATGTATCTTTTTCACAAAAAATTGTCTTTATGTTGGTGTCTATCTGCACTCACCTATGGCAGTCTTTTAGAAAAAGATTCCATACAATACACAGAATGAAATTACAGGAATTACATATGCTACAAAATATACAAAATGCTTAATTATAAGACACATTGTCATATTATGTAGTTAATTTAATAAAAACTAATTTTAATTGACTTGCCTCAGTCCAGTCAATTCTTGTTTCAGGATGTTTAACTATCTTTGTATAGAACGCTTCAATGTCTTCAGTTTTAACAATGCTCCCAAAAAGTGATGCAACAGTATCATGAAACTCCTTGTAGTTGATGTATGCTATAAAAAGAAGTGAGAACAAAATGCACAGAAGGATGCACATACACATAAATCTAAAGAACAGATCATTTTATTGTTTTTTCTTCTTGTTCAACACAAAATCATATTATTCTTTTGAAATAATGAAATAATTATTCCTTATTAGGGGTACATCTTTTTTCTCATTTGCCTTTTTCTGTAAAATGAATGATGGAAGTGTGTCACTATAGTGGCTTACCTGTTCTAGCCACAGCTTGTGCGAAACAGGCATTGGTTACATTGTGCAGGCATTGGTAGTAAGTAGGAGAATGATATGAGAAGCTTGAAAGGCTAACCTGAACACTACAGCAAAGGGCATGAACCTACAGCGATCATCCACTGGAGAAACAATAGTAGACTCATGGTCCCCAGCTCTTGTGTTGTGAGACAGAAGTTGTGATAAGTATAGGAACATGCTGTTATGCTCTATATGTATAAACTCTATATGTCAGGCAACTTATGCAATCGGTTTGTGTAAGTAGCCTGTGTGAGTGCAATACATGCACTTACGCATCCGAATGCACTCCTGGATTCCACCCTGGAAATCTTTACGACAGGGTGTGACGAGCCACCTTGCTTTTGCCATCAGATCTGTGGATAACTAAAGTCTGGGGATTTTGGGCAGTATCTTATGATACAGTATACATGTCAGCAGAGAATATAGTGTGACAGTATGTCTAACAGTATGCAACTAATTATTAGGCTCTGCAAGAGTCAAGCAGGTTTTGATTATAGAAGGAAGAGAAAAACCACAAAATGAGATTGGATATCCCTACATGAGATGCTTAACATCATTGAACATCTAAAAAGAAAGAAGAAATATGGAACTGGATAGTAATTGAAGTCAAGTGACTCCACAATCTGGGGATGCTGCCATTTATAACGTAACCGTTACAACCAAAATAATGATATTCAAAGAAAATACCCCTAAGAAAGCTAAAGGTGCACTAACTAATTCTACTAAAATGTAATTAAGTATAAGTATGCAGACACTTGAAGATATAAATAACTGCAGGACCATACAAAGATTGCTTTTCCACATATATGGTGTCTGCATACTTAAAGTTCTTAAAATTTTATTTTAGTAAAATTAGTTAGTGCGTCATTAGCTCTTTTAGGGGATTTTTCTTTGAATCTCTTTCTTTTCATCAATAAACATCTTCTTATATATAAACAGTATATATATATATATATATATATATATATATATATATATATAAATGTGTGTAAATTAGCATTAGAGGCACAATAGAGACCCTTTTTCAACAAGATATATATTCTTACTTTTTATTTTTGATCTTCAATATGTTGCTTTCATTTACAACAACACAATGTTCAATTTAGGTCTGTTTGACCTCCCCACTGATTATAATGCATAATGTATTACTATTATGTTGCTATAGTAATAGTAAAAGAGTAAAAACCATACATGAGGAATAAAACCTACCTTGCTCAGTTAGGTTAGTTTTACTACTCACTGTGTTCTGATCAATGACTGTTTTTATTAATTGTTTGAATTTTGCCAGTGAAGACTGAAATTGTTTCCGGATGTAGGGCTCATGTGGATTATATGCCTCACATGCCATGGTCTTGGGGCAAGAAGAATGTAACCTGGACATCTTGAATCGAGACTAGTACTTAGGTGTCCTCTTAAACCCAGTAAGTGGGTTGNTGTGTCCTTGGCATATTAAAGTAACATCATACAGCTTCCTGCTTGCATTGTGGCCTCTCTGATGACACAGGTATACAACNTTTCACTGAAAAAAATGACCAGTCAGCGGATATCACACTAACACAATAAACGCCTCTCTCTGCTACGCCAAATATGAAATTTCATGTATGAAATATTAAACAAATTACATTTATTTTAAGTAGTTCATTTCAGTTGATACTGATGATGCAAAAATGTAAACAACAGTACACTTCCTGAAAAACATTTTGAACATGTGTAACTTTATTTAAACAAACAAAATTTCACTGACAGTTTTTATTTATTACATACAATTACTAATAAGGTACTGTATTCTTTTTTTTCTACTTATTGTTGATAAATAATTTATTGCTGTGGCATTTAACTTAAAAACATAATTCTTCTACTGATTCATCTAGTAATTTCAAGAAAACAAATGGCTTCAAGAAAAACATTCGCCTCTATTAATCTTAAAATCCTTTTCCATTAAAACTGTCTACTGTGCTTTAGATATAATATATGACCCTTTTTCATGTTCGTATATGTAGCCTACTTGTGTTTATACATTTTCATATATTCTAGGGTTATAACCCTAGTACATTTCCAGTCATGTGTCATTCCCAGTATGGAAGCCATCGTGGAGGAGGGCGACCACTGGAGTCCCGAACTGTGGGTGTTTTCCGCATGCAATAATTCCATGCCCTACAACATAAATAAATTCAAAATTGGTACACTTGGTGGCGTGTACACAAAAGGGCGGGACTGAAAGTATTGCTTAAAAAATGAAATATTACTATTATTATTGTGTTCAATGTACTTTCTGTTCATTGTTTATTTTTTGTATGTATTGAATATTCCAATAAAATCAGTTTACAAAATAAATAAATAAATTAGAGACTGTGCAAGAAGAAAAATTGTATGGTATGGTTCACATAGCATAGTAGAGAAAGACTATNTGTAGCCAGGAGCATAGAAGGGATACTATAGCAGCCTTCAAAGAAAGATGCATTACAACCAAAAGGCATGCTTGGTAGGTTCAGAGGAAGGNAAATATGCAGAAACATTACATTATNGGTAGTTGATAAGTTGAATAGTGAATATAACAGTATCAGCTTTTGTCAGTCCTGGGCCCCCATCTATTAGTACTGAATAGTTACACAGTCTGGTTAATAATACAGTAGGTACTNATTTTACTTTGCTTAATACACTTAGCTGTAAACCATCTGGACCCTTATATTAGATGATATATTATATAATCCAATTATACGTTTAACAGTAAATACAAAACACAAATAGTTATCTGACTATCAGGTGCTTCTTTTTCTGCTTCAACAACTTCATGTTTAGCCTTACAGGTCACAGTTTGTTTTACTGTGTTTGCACTTTAGCATATTTTGTTTTATTAAGTCTTTTTACAATGACTTTATCTACATCAGAGTTGGCCTGTCTATATTTCCTAATTGTAGTTTTATATCTAGCATTTCTTCTAGTGTCAGAATCAACCATGTCACATATAGTGCCCTATGCAAAATTTTAGCTAATGAATGAAAAGAAAAATAGACATTGTTAAGCCTGGTNCACACTTTTACAATTCCCCTGTTTCCGATAGCCGGAGAAATCACCATGCCTAATCAGATTTATTTGGGCAAATGTACTGAATTATTTTATCACTGGTACAACAAAGTCCAGTATACACACTGCATGATAATCCAACCAGTCAGCTGATAACTGGCTGATTGTTATGTCACTACATACTATACAATTGTCACTTAATAGTAATAAATAATATTTCCAATGGTAAAACACTTAGATGGCAGAAGATAATACCAGTATGCCATTGTGACATTAAATGTGGACATCTTTAAAAGAACAAATTGTAAGAACTAATATAAATCACCCCCGAAAAATCATTACAAAGATGGTAATATTTATAGTAGTGGTAAAGATGGTAAATATTTTACATTTTATTGTGTTATATAAAAAATAAATGACCATTTTAGATTTAGTGGTCCTTATGCATCAAAGCTGCCGGTCTTATAGCATTATATAGGTTCTTGGCAGAAATGTTTTATTAGACTAATGTTTGCATTGCTCTCAAAGCAATCACTTGATTCCTGTTGTCTGCAGTGTTTAATACAAAACAACTATGCAGTTTCCTGTAGCATTAGCATAATCTAAATGGTCTTAGTTACTACTGCAATCAATTNCCAGTAATTCAGCCTGTGCTGTGTACGTCTTAAGAGTGGATTAAACACAATGTAAAGTGTATTAACACATAGCTATCACCTTTTCTTCAAAGATTTAATTTTCCTAATAGTCATGTCTGCAGCATGTCAGAAGTCCTAAGGAATAACAGCAGGCTACATGTAGGAGCATACAATGAAGACAGCTTTACCCGTGATGCCTATGAGTTCCTGGCTCTGATAATAGTCTTACTGGGTTTTTTCGGGTTGTGTAATAACTTGGTAGTACTAATAATTTATTGTCGATTCAAAACACTGTGGACTCCTTCGAACCTCCTGCTTGTGAATATCAGCTTCAGCAATTTGTTATTGGCACTTTTCGGAGTAAGTTTTAATTTCGCTTCTTGTGTGAATCAACAGTGGATCTGGGATGACGCAGGATGTGTTTTTGTTGGATTCTGCAAAAATCTTTTAGGTAAGTTAACAAATATATTATCCTTATTATCCTTAACCCTCGGGTAAATATTGTTGTAAATGAGAGTCAATCCCCATATGATATTTAGGAGCGGAAAACATACATATTTTACAAGGGACCATTACCCGTATAAGCTTCCAAACCATTTGTGGTTACTTGAAGTTTCTAATGGTAGTGAGATGGGGTGGATATGAGCGAAAGTTAGAACTCATAGTATTTATATGTTGCCTTTTCAGGTAAGAACACATAAGAAATAGGAAAGCAAGGGAGCACTGCAATATAAAATCACTGGTATCCAATTGTAGTTAACATTAGTAGACTTATATTCAGTTGCAGTGCTAGGTGCCTCAACTTGCCGCTAAATCTCCCTTTACTGACACTGTGTGTGTGTGTGTATATATATATACACATCCACCCCCCTATCTCTCTAAAACTCTGCTAGCTGGAGTTTACTTCCCTATTTTCTCTGCATTGGTAAGGTGGTATACATTGTCCATTATGCTTTGTGATGGTGGAGACCAATGCAGAATAAACAGCATTTAAAATAAATACCTAAATAAAACAAACACTTTTTTCTGGGATTTGCTTATATTGTAGCATAAATGACCAAGTAAATGAATGGCAGGTTGTGTGGTTGCAGATCAACTAAATATATATTTATATAGTTTTATGCGATAATTATTATAATTATTGGGTTTTTTTTTATTACAGGTAGTGTGTCAGTCTTTACAACTACCGTTGTTGCATATGAAAGGTACATCCGAGTAGTGCATGACAAATTAGTTGATTTCAGGTGGTCATGCCAGGCAGTCATATATGTTTGGCTGCATTCATTAGCCTGGACTTCAGCTCCACTACTTGGATGGAATAAATATATCCTTGAACTCCATGGACTAGATTGCTCTATAGATTGGATGNCAAAAGATCCCAGTGAGTCTTCGTTTGTTTTGATCTTCTTCCTCACCAATCTGGCTATTCCCATGGGAATNATGGCATATTGCTATGGGCTCATCTTATATTCCATCAGACTGGTGAGTAAAACTAGTAAATACAGTCTTGCTGAAAATCNGAATTTGATCATAAATAGACTGTAGAAATAAAATAAAAATAGCAGTTAATGTTGGACTTTTTTTTCTTGTAGTTGGGCCGGCTTCAACAAGATCAGAAAACAAGAATTCTCGACTATGAAGTAAAAGTGTCCCTAACATGTTTCTTGATGATGTTGACCCTTTTTATTTGCTTCATGCCTCACCCAGCCCTGTCTCTTTTGGCAATGTGTGGTTATGGAAACATGGTTACACCAAAAATAGCCATTGTACCTTCCCTGTTAGCAATATTCAATGCGGCTACAAACCCATTTATCTACATATTAATGAGCCAAAAGGTACAGTTTTTTCTATTTTATAACATATATTGTGTGTTCTTGATATCGTTTTAAATTGCTGGGGAAGATAGAAAACNATGATTATTAGGGGTTTCTGTAATAACGCCATTTTATAGAATAATGAATGATGCATTCTCTTCACTGATGAATAATCTCTAAACATGTTCTCAGTAGCACCCAATAGTGGATTTTAGACTATACATGTATTATTCAATTTCTTCCATATGGTTTGTTTTTCCATACTTTGCACCTGCACAAAAATAGATATTAGAAAAAATAATATATATATATATATATATATATATATATATATATATATATATATATATATATATATATACACATATAAATAAAATGGCAAATGGCTCCTGGTCGTTTTAGTGGCCCCCTCCCACCTAGTGGTGGGAGGCGGATATAGGGGACTGGACAACATTCAAGATGCGGTCTTTTGAGAAGTTGCTATGGATGTCTAGTAACACATGGCTGAATTGTCTTTTATACTAATATGATGCATACCACATCCATCTATCATTAGTCTGTCATTTATCAAGTTTCANGTATTGACTCCACAGTTATCACTAAGTACTAACATCTTATTTTGCAGTTCAGGCATGGTCTTCTGAAACTCTTTTGTTTAAAATGTCTGAGAATCCAAGTAATGAGAAAGAAGAGATTCGGCGCAACTGTAAAGCGATGCAATGGTGGAAACAATTGGAAAATGAGATCTGCCTNCAGTTCATCCTCAAATTCTATATTAACAACTGATGAAACCGACACACAGCAGTCATTTGAATACACCCAAAACATCACAGAAACGAATGGAACGAATGCTAAAATAATATATGTCCNACCACTATAACAAAATGACAACACTAAAAGCAAGAAAACAACAACAAAAACCTAAGGATGATTTAACGATCTGCAGCTCATTTGAATGTAGTTCCAAATAAGAAAAGGTGTCTTACTACAAAGGAATAATTAATAAGGATGTGTTGGGATTTTCAAGCAGTGATTGAGACTGCTATATTTGCATAACTGACAAACCACAATAGAGAATTATATCTTTACTCATTAATCAAAATATCTAGTTACAACTAAAATGCCAAATAACCTGTATCAGAAGACCAAAATCCAAATGAACAAAACACAAAAAATTTATATTTGCAGTTTTCATTTATTTTAACAAAAGAGAATATAACTTGTGAACATTGTGTTTTTACCAATTCCATATTATGAGCAGTGCAAACAAAATAACGAATGATGGAATAAGTTACCATAAAGTTAATACAAACACAAAAAAGAAAATCACATTCATAGCAAATTGTGTGGTCAAGCACCTGCAGCCAACATTGGGACCCCATTGTTGGTACCAGTTCTGTAACCTCAGCAGCTGTCCAATTATGTGCTTTCTCGAACATAGTTAACAAGTTTTGACGGTGTTACTCATAAAGTCAGCAGAAGTTATAATGGAACAGAACAACAACAAAAAAAAAATCTAAAATCCAAGAAACTCTAAGCACAGGGAAAAGATTACCTCATAGTTGGACTTGATCACTTAGGCCTGGATTCAGCTTTTCACTCTCATGACTTACACTTATGAGTTACACTCTCATGGGTAAAACCATGATGAATTGCAGGGCAGCTAAAATAAATGTCAGTGTGTGCATGCAGGGAGAATACTTTATTGTTGCATGTTGCACACAGATACTGACCAGCGTTACTGTTACACTGTTTTTAGACTTGTGCTAGGAAACATCAGCTGTCACTTGTTATGCTGATTGCAACTAATTAAATTTACCTCCCCTGCAATTCAACATGGTTGAGAGTGTAACTCATGAGTGTAAGTCGTGAGAGCGAAAAGCTGAATCTGGCCCTTAGATATAAGAGGTCATTAAATCTGGGTATTCAAAATTGCTATTAGACAATGATAAAGGGATTCTATATGAATATATAGATTAATCACATATTATGATAAAAGCCACATGGTGGAGTTGGCCATTTTGGAAAAGGGCTTTGTTAGGACAGTAGGCCACA
>JABWIB010002796.1:35481-50452 GCA_016617825.1 Platyplectrum ornatum | reverse complement strand
ATATCTGACCTGTCCACTCTGACCCAATATCTGACCTGTCCACTCTGACCCAATATCTGACCTGTCCACTCTGACCAGTCTGACCTGATATCTGACCCGATATCTGACCTGTCTACTCTGACCCGATATCTGACCTGTCCACTCTGACCTGATATCTGACCTGTCTACTCTGACCCGATATCTGACCTGTCCACTCTGACCCGATATCTGACCTGTCCACTCTGACCCGATATCTGACCTGTCTACTGTGACCCGATATCTGACCTTTCCACCACTCTGACCCGATATCTGACCTGTCCACTCTGACCCGATATCTGACCTGTCCACTCTGACCCAATATCTGACCCGTCCACTCAGACCCGATATCTGACCTGTCTACTCAGACCCGATATCTGACCTGTCCACTCAGACCCGATATCTGACCTGTCCACTCAGACCCGATATCTGACCTGTCCACTCTGACCCGATATCTGACCCGATATCTGACCTGTCCACTCAGACCCGCTGTTATCGCTTTCCACTCACTCAGTGCTGCTTCCACAGCTACAGTAGTGAGAGTCAATGGTACCAGTCCTGGTCCCCCGCTGTCCTGGGCAGGGACAGTAGTCCCAACTGCCCCCCCTTATATATGACCATTGTGTTTTAGATTTAAGAACAATAATTAAAGGTTCACACCATGGGATTATAGTTGCTGTTTGTAATAATTGTGTGTAATGGAAAACAAAGCATTAATACATTATGGATCCCTTACCCGGCATTTGTGTTACAGATGATAACACCATTGTATTATTACTGGTTGCTGCATTATGTGTACCCTGCAGTGCAGCGATCACACAGACGGCTTTCAATCACTTCTAGTAGACAGCCTGAATATTCCCCTGTGCCACTAACTCAGACTTTATTCAATAAACTGGGTTACAAGCTCTCAGATGTGCTCGCACGGCGCTTTCACTTCTTACAAAAACACAAAACAAAACTTAAATGATGTGAATAAGCCGACAAGGGCACAGCACCTGTCAAGAGCACGACAGCTACACAAACATGATCTCACCAGCATCTCCATGTATTCCCCCAGGCCCCTATGTATTGTGAGGTAGAATGCTCTCGTTTCTCACATTTCATCTATAAATGACAATAGGCTTAGGCCACACGTTCAGCTGTTATAGTACTGTAAGTACCAGCATGTCTCATTTATACATCTGCATATTCGTCTGCTTAAATGCCTATGGACATTGCTCTCCAGGGTTCTCTCAGCAGGGCCAATAAAAGCATTCACATCCAGAGTGGCGTTTAAAACCTATTTTCCTTGCCACACATAAATAACCACACAAATATGTTAAACCCTGGAGGGTTATCTGATGATTATCTCTCCAATCACTCAACGGATTGCTCCAACATCTTTCCAGTGTGTATGTGCATCGTCAGATTTATGACGTCTGGAAAAAACATCAATGTGTACCGACACTCAATCATCACTCATTCATATCTCTGCATAGTGCCACCTTGTGGATGACGGTGTCATTGCAATTAAGATTTATTTGTGCAGTTTTAGAAACAATCCACAGGAAGCTAAAGACTAAAATGAATTAGTAACTAAAATTGTTACTACCCATCACATTTTCTATCACATAAAGACTGGGTGCTTATGTATCATTTAGCTGGGGAATGGATGGCACTAGGTGCACTATGTGAAAAGGGCAAGCAGAGGGATGCAGTGTGATGGGTCCTGGCTTTCATGCAGATGTTAATGACACCTACCATCTATCTAAACAACAATGGCCAAATACACTTTATTGTACTCAATGATAGTGGTGGCCTTTTTCATCTTTCATTTCATTATTTGAGGCATGACAATGAGGTCAAGATGCTATTTTCAGATGCCCCATATCTCAATCTAATCGGGTGCTGTAAAACAAGGCACACCTTGCAGCTCACAGGACATATAAGTCCTGCCACAGCCACGGACAAGTCTAATGGCAAATAATAAGTTTTAATTGAATGAAACAACAAAAACACAGTTTGCCCCCATCTTAGGACAAACTGGTAGGTGGGTGTGTGTAGAAAGCTGATAGCTATAATCTCATTGGTTGCTAGGGGCAACATCTACACTTTTCCATTTCCGCAGTTCAGTAAATATTTGCCCTGGAGTAGGAGGTGCACCAGGTAGAGGTTTTAACTATAGCAAGTGTTCCTCATCTGTGTAGTCCTATTACAGGGCACCCCAGCTAGTTTACAATTTTTAATTATCTGACCTATATGGAAATTTGCATTTATATGTGTTGCACATTTGTAACAAAGCAAATCACCCAACAAATGCTGTACACCCAGTGTACTACATAACGGTTCTTCAGTGTAATGAAGTTTGTATTAATAATAAGTCATTCATGGCCATTAATGAAATGTACGCCATCAAGCTCCGTTTATTCACGCTAGTGTTTGGGGCTGGAGGCCTCAGCCATGGTTCTGGGAGACTTGCAGGCTCTCATTGGATACTAAATTGCTCGAAATTGAAGTTCAAACTATCCCCGTTCCTCCTCACCACCCCCACCTCACCAGAAGAACATGCCCATAGCATATACAAATATATATAGAAATGATTTCACACATGCACAATAGTTCAGCAGCGATTTCCAGCCGGCTGCATTATGTTTGAGGTGTCACTTCCTTACGCAAAAGTCTTAAGTTGGTGGAAGAACGTCACCCCTGACATGACCTGGAGCAGCTGCAAATATATTAATCAAATTCATTCGTTTTTTATGCCTGCATTTGCCTCTGGTTTGGGTGCATTTGTTTGGGCTGTTACTGCACTTTAATTAAATCCCTCCAACTCTTCCCCCTCTTCATTTCTGAGTATGAGCAGCATGAAATCACATAGACAAATGTCATGTGGCGTAAGCTCGCCTCTGGATCGGCCAGTGAGTGCGTATTGTTATACAGCATGTAATGTTTCATAGAGTTTCAATGTTCTGTACACTTGTTTTATACTATACTGTCCATAGATCCTAGTTTAGATCTATAGTTTGGATATCATTATCCTTTAGATATCCTTATATGTATCCCAAGCATGAATAACCTGTTATACTTTGTTGGCATCTACCACCTTAAGTGGTTTTCCACATGTCATCTACTATCAGTCTACTATTTAGTGAAATCATGTTTAGGAAAGTTCCTCTAAAGCTATGCCTTCCAGGTTATATACATGCTCTCATGTTGTAATACATCTCTTTTGTCCTCCGTAATATCTAATGTAGTATGATGTGATGAGATTTGGGGGTTTTCGGAATTGATGTTGCTCTACTCCTATACATACCTCCAGTCTGCCTAGTTCATCCATCATTTTGTTTACCCCTCCTGGTATGTCTATCCTGTCATTGTGTTATGCATTATTATGCAATACCAACTGTAATAGCAGCATGAAAAATAATTAATAGCACTGGTTCAAGAACAGATTCCTTGGAAATTCCAATGGAAACCAGTAACCGCGACTGCATCCTTGCAAATAACTGTTACACTGTTATTAGTCATCTGTCACCTGTAATACTGATTGTAACTAATTCAATTTGCCTCCCCTGCAATTCAACATGGTTTTGCCCACTCTTGAAAAATCTTTTGATTAGAACAATTTATCTTATAGTGTATGGGCAGCTTTACTGAAATCTGGATAAGCCATATCCACAGTCAACCACGATCTACTACTTTAGTTACTGAGTCTAAAAATTCAATACATTTATTGTGTCTGTTCACATCCTACCATACTTACCTACTGATACAGAGCTGCACTTGTATTCACATCTGGATTACACCTAATTATTAATTATTAGTGTGGGGTTTTTACAATATGTAGAATACGAACATGTATGCATATAAGTCTTGATTAACTAGTTGTATAGTCCAACTATAATGTTAAATCATGTAAAACAGCATTGTCTTGTTAAAGTTTTGGAAATGTGTGTCCAGTTTAGATTGAGATATATATATATATATATATATATATATATATATATATATACACACACATATAGTATACCCTGTATATATATATTTATACATATATTCAGAGCAACAGCAACAGCTGAACCCAAATCACATGTGCGGATTTCACAGTTGCAATGAGATTACAGGGAGTCATGATGGGGTTAAACATGTGTCGGCTGGCTCGCTGCTCTTCAAAGGCACTTAAAGGCAGCATAGAGGCTACTGTCAGGAATGTAGACATTACACTTCTAATTAAGAACTGCTGCAGCCCTCTATAGGCTCCTGTATATTACACACTCTTATTACTGACTTATATAAATGATTATGATGGTTCCTGAGTATTCCTCTTTCCATGAATTCCATTTATCCACCAGACATCCCGCTATGTATAATAAATGTGTTACATTGGAAGCATACCGGGATGATGACTTCTCAGGACTGTTTAGGAAAATGCTTTATACTGGTTTTCCTGGGATCCTATCCAGCTTTCACATAACTCGTATACTTCCTGCTCGTCCACACGTATCCCGAGGATCAGGATTTAATGTGAAAATATTAGAAATGCCGCATTGATATATGCTTTCTGGTTTTGCCAATATTCCATTGATGTAATGAAAGGGGGCCAGTGTTTCAGCTTGCTGTTATTATATTGTGTGATGACCAGTGTAATGGGTAGAAGAACACACATTGGGTTTTGTACATGATATTGTGTTGTTTCATTGTCAGCATATACGTCTGTTACTATGCATAATGTATGGAACTGTCCCAGCATTAAACCCTGGACATGTGCAATGATACCATAGCTTGTCCTAACTGACAACACTACAGTATATGTGAGAAATACTAGATGTTCTATAACGTTTTGCATTGATGTCATTTTGAATGGAGTGTGTACCTCATTCAGCACATTGTACCTAATGTATACATGTGAATCTATCACCTACCGTGTTTCCCCGATAATAAGACAGGACAAAAAACACCATAGGGCTTATTTTCAGGGTAGGGCTTATTTTATTGACCTTGTGCTGCCAAGTGCTGCTGACATTATGACACCTCATTGTGATTTAGATAGGGCTTAATTACGGGGGAGGGCTTACTTTAGACAGTTTACTGTAAAATAGGATAGGGCTTATTATCAGGATAGGTCTTATTATAGGGGAAACACAGTATATATATCTTCAGCTCCTTTCTTTATTGACATTAGAAGATGTTGTCTGCTGGGATATTGCTATCACTTTATTTGAGTAAATTGATTTCCAGAAGTAAATGGTCATCAACCCGTTAGCATCACAGCTCTTATTAAACTTTCCTTTTCTAAATCCCAGCTAAACATGTGGTTCTACCACCTATACATTACTATAGAAGGTTATACCACTGGGTTCATATGTCAGATTTTGCGTATAGTAGTGCATTCACAATACACTCAGGATACGGCATACTGCACGGTGCCAGTGTCCAGTGAAACTGCTGCATCACCTGCAAGTCATAGACACACTACACACTGGACTGTACGCAGCCTGTGTCTGTACAATGTATGCTAAGGCGTGAAGCACTGGCTGCTATAGAGTTTCCCCCGCTGACAATTTGTGAGGTAAAAATAACCTCCCTAAGCAGAGTTAAGGTTGGGAGTTTGCCTTTTGTGTCGGTCTGAGCTCAGGGGCCAATGGTACTGTATGTATCTGACACATGGGAATTTCTCACATATCTGCCCTCTGCTATGACCTTCAGCTACACAATAAAAAGAGGCTACAGCATATCTCGCCTGCAGCCTCTCGGTCCTGTAGCCAAGGTTGGTAGCAGTGTTCTTGTGTGTGTGAAATGTACTAACCCACTCCTGTAATCACCCTTCACTGATAGATATAGTACACTATCATCCACTACTAGGACCACGCTGTCCTGGGATACATTGTGTGTCTGTGTCAGGACTATATTGTGTGATATCAAGGAGATTGTTTTACCTATTCTGAACGTTACTCGTTTTCCTCTTTCATTTGAATTGGTGAATTTAGAAATGTTCATATGTATATTACACAATATGTAGACACTATTCTATACACTCACACATTTATAAATGACATTTCTCACATATTTCGTTACCTAATATGACGATAAATTTACTATTTTACACACATTTTTTGCACACATTACATTTTATTGTTTCCGACTGTTCTTTTTGATATTAATGTATATTAAGTACTCTATAGAGTGTCTTTTATTAGAATCTATAGTCATGCAATTTATTGTTTATTTTCAATCAGTGTCACATCATACAGCATTATACAGCATTTACTAATATTATATAGTCTGCTATTTCTCCTGAGACTGTGATGGCTATTATGTTTTACTAGACTAAACATATATGGTTTATACGTCATATATGATATATATTGCTATCAGCATGATGTTCTTATAATCATATGACTGTGTTGATTAGCATAATATTTGGTTGAATAATACTAGGATTGATTACAGATAAAGTGTAAGCAATATTATATTGATATATTATACCTTGGAAGTTTTTTGTTTTCTATGTTTCAATGTAAATTAGATTTACAATACAATGGATGAGTTTACTTATGAATGGGAAAAGCCCAAACTCTTATTACCAGAGTCCAGTGTGGGCAGGAAGCTCTGCTAATGTAATGTAATGTAATGTTAACAGTAATTCTCCTTACATACAATCGGATTATAACTTTACCTCTTATTATGAAGGTCTGAGCAGTCTTTCTTTTTATTTCACAATATCATTATTTAATTTTTATAGAATTTGAACACATGCTCACCAACACATAGCCGATGCCCGCTGGGTTAGCTGGTGAAGCTGTTATTATTGCAGCCAGTTAATATTGGTTCGCACACCGGTCTGTGTTTGCACGCGCGAGAGAGGGGTGTTCACTTCCCCATGCTAATATGACAACCTGGCCCCTGTATGTATTCTAAATACATTCCATTGAACAGTGTACAAGTAAAATCTGCCGCACACATGCACAGACGTTACATCTTTAATGATCTACACAGGAAACTTGTGTAGGTCACTTATACTTCGCAAGTCTGGATACGGTCCATTGTGAGGGAACTGAATATAGACAAGGTTGGAAGTGGTGATGTGCACGGATGTATGCCATATCGTCACTTCTCCCAATGGCTTCATTGAAATACTCTGAATCTTCATTCACTTCTATTATTTCCATACTACCACTTGTCCATACTGCCATTTCTAAATTTCCCCTTTGTGCAAAATACATCCCTATTATTATGTATTCTATTTTATAAAAGAAGAGTATTGGTTTATGTAGAACATAAAACATTATATTCTTAATTGTTCAAGAATAAATTTACAATAATGACTTTTGGAAATATCCATTTGATGTTAGGATTCTCTGGACAAAAGAATGTGAAAATGTAGTCTCCATCATTTATAGAATGAAAACAGGATCATATTTTTATGATATTGATCTACTGTATAATATTTGTATTAACTTATCATACAGCTACCATAATAATTACATAGAAACATGGAGACATAGAAAGTGACGGCAGATAAGAGCCACATGGCCCATCCAGTCTGCCCAGTTGTGTATTTAAAGCCATACTGACATCATTTTATTCTCTATTTTGTTTGAGGCTCAGAATACCCTTATATTGATCCCAAGCTGCTCACACTGCTCTGTAGTATTAGCCTCCACCACTTCTGATGGGAGGCTATTCCACTTATCCACTACCCTTTCAGTGAAGTCATTCTTTCCTCTGAACCACCCTCTACCACACCTCTGTCTCTGAGATATACCCCCCTCCTCCTGCACCTGGTGACATCCCTTGATATACTTGAAAGCTGCTATCATATCACCCCTAGTCCTCCTCTGTTCCAGTCTATACATATTTAGTTGCTCTGGTCTTTCCTTATAGGTTTCTTTGGTCATACCATAAGTATTCCAGTAACATCTACACATATTACTATACAAAGTACATGAAATGTGTCTTAAACTTGTATTAAAGGGTAAAATACAGCAGAAAGTGCAGTAACCCTGAGATATGTACGACACTATAAACGTGGAACTTGTTTCAAGGTACTTGCAGCGTCTACATATAAATGTCATATACTAAATATACAATATACTAAATATAATCTCCGGGGTGGTTTTGTAGGAATTACATTTCGTCCCCTGCTCTGAGGCTTCTGGGAAAGTCGCATTGATGGGACCTTTTAACATTGTCTTAGTTATAAACAGTCATTCGCATTGATTTCTTTTGGGAGGCGATTTATTTAGTAGTGTTTGGGTTAGGGCAGGTAACAGCATGGATGCACTGTACCCTATTCATTCAAAAAGGAGTAAATACACAAAATGTAAGTGGGGAAATTAAGATGTAACTTAAAACCTCAGTCGAAGCCTATTAAGTGCAACTGTTTGGGTTGTCCTGTGCAGTAGTGTATATAATTAGGATGGGGTTCGGCAGCAGCTGTTATGTAAAGGCACAGCCCAAAGAGGACGAGGTCAGGGCTCACGTTGTAGTGGACAAAAACAATGAGTTTAACCCTAGGTCATTGCTTAGTTCGCCTGCCGGGAGTAAGATTATGTTACCCAGACAGCAACATGTCAAGGAGATGAGGTCAATGACATGTCTTAAGTTCCTTGGGACTCATATAGACACTGAAAAACAACGGTTGTTAGAAACACACAATCAAAGCACGTTCTTCAAAGCTCCCTGCAGAAAAGGGCCATGCCATAGACCCCGGGTATAATACTCTGGTGGTAATACCTGCGTATGCTATGCGTAACATTGTATTTTCACAGATTCTGAGTGTAAAACAGATTTTGGTGACCTGTATTATAAGTAGGTCATTAGTGTTCCACCTTCTCAGCAGGATAAATAATCTTATATTGTGCTGAAATCATTTACCTGTGTATGACCTGGGAACTGCCCGGGTGCTATAGACATCGTGCTGTATAGAGATAGAACCTGTAGGGTTTGCTTTTAAATCTTACACTTTCACCATTATCCCTTAGGGACATAAATAAAGCGGTAGACATGAGACGTCTCATAGAGAAGTTTTCCACAACTCAACAGCTAAACTTTTCTCTGGTTCCCCTCTTTACGCCTCATCAAGTGTCAGCAATAACTAATAGTACTTGTACAAAGATATAGGCTCATGTGCAGTTGGAATTCATGCTCGTAAGTCATAATTGCTAATATGGACAATAGCAACAAAGTGATGTATGTAGAAAAGGTCATATTCAGCAGCATGACAGGCCACACTGGTTACATCCAGAGGCACACATGAGGGGTCCTGTATTTCTGAGTAAAATCATGGGCTATCAAACCAGAGATGCATTATTATTACTATTATTATTATTATTATCGCTTATTTATTAGGCATCACAATGTGTCTGCGGCGCCGTACAATAGGGAATACAGACAGAGTGGGTGGGGAAGAGGGTCCCTGCACACAAGATTACATTCTAAATGGGATTTGATACATAAGTGTAATTACACATATACTAGGGATAACTTAGTCAGCTGCCAACCTACCTACCTATGTTTTTGGAGTGTGGGAGGAAACCGCAGTACCCAGAGGAAACCCATGAACTTACAACCTGTGGGTCACCATTACTACCACTGAGCCATCCGCACTGCCATGCACACGCTTCCTCTGGATACCTGTACTATTACAGCATGTAGCGTACAATGCAGGCTCTGTGTAGTTACGTGTCCATCTACGTTGTATATGAGAGTATTACATTGTATTATGATGCTGCCAGTACATGGAGGTTCTCATTCATGCAAGCGACTCGGGCTGAATACACCATATTACTGCATTGCTGAGCCTTTTCAATGTGTAATGTGTATGGGGAAGTAATACATACTAACATAGGGGTCTGATAGGTCATGGAATGTCACCCCACACAAGACATGTAGCTTGTACGATATCTTTTAAGTGTGTGTACGGCTCTGAATTACTGTACATTTACTGCATCACTCCATGCCTTCTGTGTAAGAAAGTATTGTAATGTCGGATGTTTTTCTTTAGGGGTGAGGAGCATATCGGCTATTCCTGTTTCCATTGCATTTCTTGTCTGCAGTCATTGTCCATTATGTCGTCCCTCCTGGATATGTCGGAGTTTGGAGAGGCCGCTGACTACCTGCGGAAGAGTGACATTGAACTCACGAAATTACAGACAATCCCGTTTGATGGTTAGTGTCTAATAGTTCCTTTGATGAGGTTCATCGATGGCATCACTGTATGTACTGCCTATGTTTGGCCATCCACTTAGTATGAGGACCAAGTCTATATGAGTCTATTTAAGCAGAATATGAAGACTTGGTAACGATATTATCCTGTTTCATAGCACTGGGTGATGTGAATGTTTAAACATGATGCATATACATGATGTGCATGTGTAAACATGATGTGACTGCGTAATCTTGATGTGAATGCATTGGAGCATAATTCCAAATTTTAAATGTCTTTTTTGTTCTTTTAAAGGCAAGAAAAGGGCTTGGATCCCCGACGAAAAAGAATGCTACATTGAGGTGGAAATTAAAGAAACCTCTGGTGGCAAAGTCACAGTGGAAACAAAAGACAAAAGGGTGAATAAATATCAAATGAATTTGATACCTGCTTTCTACCTATGGACTGGATTCAGACTTGAAAGTATTAGTGTAAATTTACAAGTGGAGAAAACCATGTTGAATTGCAGGGGAGGTAAATTCTATACGTTGTAAACAGTATTAGAGTTGAGTGGTAAAATTTCCAGCACAAGTGTAATAACAGTGTAACAGTAACGCTGGTCAGTATCTGTGTACAACATGCAAAAATAAAGTATTTTCCCTGCATGCACACACTGACATTCATTTTACCCCCCCTGCAATTCATCATGGTTTTGCCCAGGTGTAACTGTAACCCAGGTGTAACTGGTCCTATATGACTACTCTGACTTGATGAGATGATGACTGGCCTTGTGACATGTGGGCACTTACTCATTTGTTAGGACAATTTCAACCCAACCTGAAAGAAAAAGCAAATACTGGGCTTTCAAATTACTGTAAATGACATTTCACATCTATATAGTAGATGTTCTCATTGAGAAAACCCAGACTCCCAACTATTAGGCTCTGCACAGCACCCTTCCCTTCTATTTGGGAGAAGTTATGGGAACAATCCACACTGTAAGCTTCTTGGTGGATTCAGCATCTCAGAATGAGGTGACCTTTTACTCCAACATTCTATGTACTATGGAAATGAATCTTCTGTATATGCAACTCACCACTGCAGAAAGTGCTCAAATCACAGATATGGGCCTAAATTTACTAAGCGGGGAGATTGCAGGGAGATTGAAAAGTGGAGATGTTGCCCATTCTCCAGTATGTAAAATTAAACTGAGAGCTTGAATCTGATTGGTTGCTATGGACAGGTACAATCTACCTGTATACATTTGCTCCTGTTTTGCAAAAAAAAATGGTACATTATGGCATAATAGGGAGGTTACTTACTATTCTGAATTTAACATTTCACATAATAATGTCCCCTCAGACCCTGACTGTGAAGGAAGACGACATCCAGCAGATGAACCCTCCAAAATTTGACATGATTGAAGACATGGCAATGTTAACCCACTTGAATGAGGCATCTGTGCTTTCCAACTTGAGACGTCGCTACGCCAATTGGATGATTTATGTAAGAGATTGTAACATTTTCATTATAATAAAGGTTTTTTTTTTAATTAATGGACTGGATGCTGAGATCCAGTGTTAATCTCAGATAATTGGAGGTAATATGTATTTGTGCTGCTGACAAATGCCCGGACCTACCTTAAATTATCTGACCCCTGTGCATGGAAAATGACAAGCATGTATCAGTACATGGAAAGAGCATGCACCCCTATACCAAGACATGTCCACTACCTTCTGCCGGAACTGGATGCAAACGCTGGGAAGGAGACAAGGGGTGTGGCTTATGCAAATCATGTCAAAAGCCCCACCCTGAACAGCAAAACACACACCCATTCTTTATAATGATTAGGCTGGAGGCATTGATTTTATATTAAATACCCCGGCCCAGATTTGGAAAATTTGCAGACTCTCCCAGGACACCGGGAGAATTGCCCGAAATGGTTAAATATATATGTTTTAGGGCGCCCAGAGACCTAGCACCAGTCCTGAACTTACTAAATCCAACAGCAACACAAGGAGATTGCGGAAACAAATATTTATATATAAAACTGTAAATCTAAAAAGTAATGTGGCCAATGCTGCCAGGCACAAGCTGAGTGTAAAGGATAGATAAAACATCACATAGGTTCTTGGAAGTGATTTATGGGCATGTTATAGTCTATGAGCACAGCTGTCACATACTTAAAGTACTGTTGTCCTTCTCTCCTCAGACCTACTCTGGGTTGTTCTGTGTAACCGTAAACCCATACAAATGGCTCCCGGTCTACACCTCCACTGTCGTGGCAGCTTATAAAGGCAAAAGGCGCTCAGAGGCTCCTCCGCATATCTACTCCATCGCTGATAATGCCTACAACGACATGGTGCGCAGTAAGTGTCCATGGTCTTCCGCAAAATGGCTCCAGGAATAATTTTTGTTTGTCAAACTGAATTTACAATGTATCCTACAAACTCACTATGGACCAGATTCTGACTTTAGGTACTAATGACTTACTCAAGAGTGGGTAAAAAAATGATGAACTGCAGGGGAGGTAAAATGAATGTCAGTGTGTGCATGCAGGGAGAATGCTTTATTGTTGCATGTTGCACACAGATACTGACCAGCGTTACTGTTACACTGTTATTACACTTGTGCTGGAAACATCATCCCTCAACTCTAATACTGTTTGCAACTAATGACATTTACCTCTCCTGCAACTCAACATGGTTTTGCCCACTCTTGAGTAAGTCTTGAGTAAGTCAACAGCACCTAAAGTCTGAATCTGGTCCAGCGAACCAGCTGCAAGACACATATATAACCTATAGAGCAAATATCAGCTTCCATTCCACTCTAGGTAATAATTTCTGGTTACTAATTGTACAATGTTGTTTTTTTTTATTACACTAGACCACACACTAATCAATAATCTAATATCACAATAATGCTGAGAAATATCATAACAATTGTATGTATTTTCTTTTCTGCAGATCGTGAAAATCAATCAATGCTGATCACGTAAGTACACTACACAATATGTATCTTTATACAGCAGTCTGTGTGTGGGGGGAAATGTTTTGAGGGGTTTTTGTATACTTTTGCCTAGATGCTTATAGTAGACTATTCCACATATAACAAAATGCTCAAAAATGTATCAGTCACATAAAGCACATAAACTGGAAATACAGGAGTTCATAGAGGAGTTTGAGGCTATAAAAGTTAAGCAAAACATGGGTATTTTTATATTTATATCTTTCTACTTCACTGACAACTACATTTTAGGTTTCTCGGTGAAGGCCTTGGCTAAAATCGGGACACTTGGGGGGTATGCCAAAGGGGTGTGTCCTGGGTTTCCAAAGGGGTGTGTCCTGGGTTTCCAAAGGGGTGTGTCCTGGGTTTCCAAAGGGGTGTGTCCTGTAATAGCCCCACCCATGGGTGTGTGAAGGAAAACTATTATGCATTAAAAATGGCAGCATAAGTATGAATCAGCATCAGGGAGATTCCCCCACTGCTCAGCGAGTCTCCCTGAAATCCAGAGAGAGATGGCAACTATGAGATTTCCTAAACTGTAGGAATGGAAAAGTGGAGATGTTGCCCATAGCAACCAATTCGATTTGAGCTCACATTCTCCAGATTGTAAAATAAAACTGAGGGCTGGAATCTGAAAACCTTTACTAAGTGTCAAAATAACTGTGAACATTTATAGTTATAGTTTAACAGTTATAACATATACTTCATAATTGTTCCATTAAGAAACAGGATGGCAAATGATTGTAAAACACAGTTAAAAATAAGAGATTCAAGTTACACCTGGGTAAAACCATTAAATGTGCAGGGGAGGTCATCTAGTATTAGAGTTATAAAATTATGTTTTTTAGCCCTAAATAACTGCATAAAAGTACCTCTGGTCAGTATCTGTGTGCAACTATCAAAAGAGTATTCTCCCAACATGCATTTTACCTCCCCTGCAATTCATCATGGTTTCACCCAGGTGTAACTATCCTCTGGATCTGTCTGGATCTGGTCCAGTGTTACAGAGAGATAATGGTGACTTCATTGTAACCCTATAACATTTACCGTATATTTTTCTCTTTTGGTTGCAAACGTGGCAATATTTGTCTGCCAAACATTTCTAAATCCAGACGACAGGCTGATAGAATCACATATATATGTGCGATCTGACAATAACTAAATTAAGCAGCATACTAGTACCCGCATCCACGTGTCATGGCTGCACCATTACCTAATTAGGTATCACAGGGATCCTGAAATAAAATGAGCCTCTGTCGTCCTCATGCAGCAATCCCGCTATCATTGTCCACGGCCTTTGTTATCTTGGACTATAATGCTAACTGGTCTATTCATAGCAATGAATCACTTCAGAACAATGGTTACTGAAGATACTGAGCATTAACGTTTATCAGCATTGTCAGCGCAGTAACTCTACACTTCATCATTTATAGCACTGCTTAGTTACATAGAAAGAAATGTCGCTACTGTTTCTCTATATGAACTAATGGTTTACTATGTCTTTATATATATTTAATTACTGTAACAGAAACAATTAAACCTATTTAATCCATACAAATAACTTTAACTGTCTATGATTCATAACAATGATCCATTCGCTCTTCAGTTGTCTTGTATGCGGTAAACTCTGAATTATAGAAAAACCTTCTGAACCATAAATATATGTGTATAATATATGTATCCTTCAACACTATAACGCTGGCCATACACTATAAGATAAATTGTTCCAATCGTAAGATTTCTCAAGAGTGGGCAAAACCATGTTGAATTGCAGGGGAGGTAAAATGAATGTCAGTGTGTGCATGCAGGGAGAATACTTTA
>JABWIB010002796.1:0-27913 GCA_016617825.1 Platyplectrum ornatum | reverse complement strand
GAATTGCCTGACCGCGAATTCAGTCCTATTCGAGGGTCGAATTCACAATTCGAGGTTTAGTAAATCTACTTGCCAACGGCAGAGATAGGTCAAAATCGAAAAATCGAAGAGCAATTCGAGGCTGTAATTCGCGGACGCGAATTTATTCGGACCTCCGATTTTAGACAAATTCGGGCCTTTGTAAATACGAAAACGGCCAATTCGCGCCAACAATCGAAGACTGAAATCGCAAAACACAATTCGAGGCTTAGAAAAAAGAGTTGTATATACTGAAAATGTCTAATAGTCACTAATAGTAACAACATATTATGCTACAACTATTTATATCATCATAAAGGAATACACTAGATGACGTTCAGTATCTTGCACCACAGATATACTATGCTTTTAAATATTTCATATTGTATCGTGTTATTGAAATCTTAGGGACATACAGATATCACACTTTATACCACTTCTAAAATTCTGCCGTGTCACGATATGCATGGCTCGGGAAATTTCATGTCAATTTCATGTACGTAACAGCGCGCAGGTTGTCCTGCCAGTGACAATGCTTATCTTCTGCATTGATACGCCACCTAGCTGTTACTGTTGGAACTGCGGCTTTCTAGAGTTTTTGTGTATGGTATAAAAGCATATTAGCATGTTTTCAGGATAAATCGTCATGGCGGTATTTTAAAATCTTTATAAAGTGTCATATCTGTATGAATGTATTGACAAATAGTGACCTGATAGTGGCGCATATAAATGATATTAATGTGTCTTTCTATGTATTGTATCTTCCAGTACAACAGCTTTGAGCAACTCTGCATTAACTTTACCAATGAGAAACTGCAACAGTTTTTCAACCACCATATGTTTGTGCTGGAACAAGAAGAGTACAAGAAGGAAGGCATCGAATGGGTGTTCATTGACTTTGGCCTGGATTTGCAGGCTTGCATTGACCTCATAGAGAAGGTATCACTCTGCTTCACACCCTACAAACAAGCGTGTAATAAAATGGCATCTGTACTGACATATAAGAATACAATGGGATAAAATCCTAAAAATAAAACAGTTATTACAAAACTGCATGTAACCAAGATATCCAGCTACATTTTGTGACATGTGTGTATGCATTAATATCAGCAAACATCTGCGATGTCTACTCTAAAACAGTTGATAAATGAATTATTTTGTGGCTATTGTCTCTGTTTCTAATGTGCGGTAGAATTTGTAAAATAATTTGAACAAAAATCACTCCCAAAGATTAATTTGGTGCACTCTCTGGAAGACGCGCGATTTGAACCCCCTCTCTTTTATAATGGACCATTCATGAAAATATTATATAATGACTATCTATGAAACAAGTATAATATTACTGCAGACATCTGTTAGGAATCCACCAGGTTCTTTCTTCTTTCATGTATACTGATACCTGTAATGGATGACAACCTGTTTTATTCATGGTGTGGTTCTTAGCCTCTAGGCATCCTGTCCATCCTGGAAGAAGAATGTATGTTTCCCAAGGCATCAGATATGACCTTTAAAGCGAAGCTTTATGACAACCACTTGGGAAAATCACCCAATTTCCAAAAGCCAAAAGTGGATAAGAAACGCAGATATGAACCTCACTTTGAACTTGTTCACTATGCTGGAGTGGTGAGTATTAAATGTATCTTGTTACACCTAATGTAATGATGATGATAATGATGATGAATGTATGAGTTCCACCCATTTTATTCTTTAATGATTTGGATAAATGTTTATGTAATGTCTATTTTAGGGCATCATCGCCCTTCAGGCGGGTTTATTCATTAAATTTTATAATGAACTTTTTGTGGACAGGTTCCCTATAACATTATGGGATGGCTGGACAAGAACAAGGATCCTCTGAATGAAACTGTTGTTGGCGTCTTCCAGAAGTCTTCTAACAAGCTGCTGGCTAGCCTGTATGAACAATACGTTAGCTCTTACTCAGGTAGGATATACGTAGTAATGCTCATGAATATCACTGGCCCTGCCTCCTAGAAACTTATAGAGTTCCATAGTACTTATGAATTACACCTGTACGTGTGTAAAACATGAACCATACTAGATTACAATAGGATGTATTTTGTACCTTCCACTGGCATTCGTATTCGTATGTAAGTTGAAAAAACTAATCTATAAACGTTCCTACTCAGCACCACCTGACTGTGGCCGATCCTATTAGAACCTCTGCAGGGTGGATAGCTCTAATAATAGCTTTATTATATGATATGTCCATAGTCATTACTTGTATAGTAAAGAGTTTACTGATCAGTGGTGGCATGGACATTTAGAAGTGGCAGTATGGAAACATAGGAAATAATAGGAGTGAATGGAGGTTTAAAGTTCTTTCAATAAATCAGTGGGTGAAGTGGCGGTATGGCAAACTCCCGTATACACCCCCTGGATATGATCACTTGAAACTTGTCTGATATTGGACTTATTACTATTTGTTCTCTGTACATTGAAAATTCCTTGACTTCCAAGGAATTCCAAGGGTCACCTGAGCGTATAATGTATTGTAGGTCCTTTTAATAAGGAGTTTTTCAATGGAAGAGATGTATCAAAACAATAGAGCACGTGTATAAACTGGAGGGTGATTTCAGCGAAAGTTGATAATTTAAATAGCCTGCTATTGATAGACAGAAGCTAATGCAATAGAACAATTTGAACACGTTTGAGATAAATATAAGGATTTCTATAATCTTAGGGCAGACTGTACAGGGCAATAACATCATTAATCAGTTAAATGTTGTCTTTATGGGGCCGATTCAATCCCTCGCGAAGACGGGAAAAAACACGTCTATTACGGGACTGAAAGCTCGCGTCTTTTTGTACGCACCTCAATGAGCCTCGAACGAAAAAACGCGGGTTTTCGCGCGAAGGGGATTGAATCGGCCCCTATATGTAGAACAGTTAAAACATTAACCCAAGTTATGCCTACATTATTATTATTATTATTATTATTATTAACGTTTATTTATAAGGCGCCACATCATTTCCATAGCGCCGTACATAGTGATAGTGCATACATAGCATGAGGTACAGAGTAACAATACAATAACACGAAATCATATATAGCATGGGGTATAATGCCATAGTAGCAAATATGGAATACATACATAGTGTGAGTAGGAAGAGGGTCGGAAATGTATAATGTATTACACTGAAGAAAGACAGGAGGGAGGAATTGGGGGCAAGTTAAGGTAGATAACAGGAGGGTGGGGGTCCCTGCTCGTGAGAGCTTAAATTCTACATTTGCCTTTCATAGATACTGGGATATATATAGGGGACTATATTGTATTGAGGAACATTATTATTGTTATTAGAATCTTACTACTACTGTGATTTCTCCTGTAGATGGACAGCAAAAGACTGGAGTGAAAGAGAAACGCAAGAAAGCAGCTTCGTTCCAGACAGTGTCTCAACTTCACAAGGTAAATCATGAGATACATGATCTAGTCTTCACATTCTCCCAGTCTCCTACAGCTTTCTTTTTAGGTGTAACACATTGGATGCCAATTGCTACTTTACTTTGATCAGTCTAGAGAAGGATTAGCAATCAAAGCAAATGTCTGAATTGTCACCTTGAGAGACTGGATATTTGCCCTCATAGTATATAGTACACAATGAAAATACAGAATAATTTATTTGACATTAACGATTCACATACAAATCTATCTGGATTCTCGGTTATGGAGTAACTAATATGCAAGGAGGAGTCACAAATATTGTTTCTGTGAGTGTGAGGTAGTTAAGACTTGCAGTGATGTTTAGTTACTTCCATTTCTTGAACATCACTTTAAGTCTGTACTGCTTCCTGCTTGCTAACTGCGTGCACCAGAGATGAGGGAGACATGATGGACCATAGGGTAAGAACGTGGAGCTGATTATAGTGACTGTGCTGTAAAATGGGATAATACTATATATATATATATATATATATATATATATATATATATATATATAGATCAAATGTATGCATTAACAACAGAGTTGCCAACTCTGAATATTAGGCAGACTCCCTGGTGAACGGGTCATCTCCCTGCCTCCCTGAACTGAAGACAATCTCCCAGATTCTAATTCCGTTCAAGAAGTTATTGAGTTTTCATGATAGAATTTAGTAATTAAGTCTCTTATTCACAGTCTTCATAATAAATACTGAAAACATTTATTCTCTGACAATTTAACAATCAATAAATACTGATTTTTTTGACTGACTGCACTAGACACACCCATGGGTGGAGCTATTCATAAGACACACCCCTCTGGTGTAACGGGAGACACCCTTTGCAGCATCTTGATGGACCACAATCTCCCTGATATTCATATGCAAAAGTTAATAACCATGAATACCAATAAACACCAATGAGTTTTCTAAAATGTTTAAAGTTATATACTATACTATCTGCCAGACTAAGTGACACCTGTGAGCACCTGAACACTTATACAACTAGTTCATTTAGTTCACTTACCTGACACAGATTAGTTCATTTTAAACTAAATGAAGGGGGGAAGAAAGGAAGTCAGTCACTACACAGAAATATGCAGATCAGCCGCTCCTTGCACAACCTCTTGCTACCCCTTGTATGTTACGTAATGATAAGTCTATAGACGCCTGAGCAGTTCACTGAACTATAAGCACAGAATTAACTAGAAGAGCAAAATGAACTAGATGAACTAATCTTTTGAACTAATCACTTAAATGAATTAGATCTGAATGAACTAATCACTTAAATGAACTACATCTCCCATCACCAATCCAAACATGGTTTTTGTTTTGCAGGAGAATCTTAATAAGCTAATGACCAATCTTCGCTCAACACAGCCTCATTTTGTCAGATGCATCATCCCTAATGAGACCAAAACTCCAGGTGAGAACACAAGGTAGTAGTAAGGAAGTTGTAACTGGATCCAGACTGCTGTATAACAGACTATTTACACATTTGGATGCACGCATGTGTGAGCACATGATGCGAGTACATGATGTTTACGTATCAGAACACTACGTTAGATCCTGGATTCTGTGCTACAATCCTTTACGGTTGAGGTTTGTTCTCATGGTGGAGGGAGGAGGTATTTCAAGGCTCAGGTGCAGAAAAGTTAAGGTAGTGTCCTTGGCTCAAAATTGTTGCATTTTTAAGAGACGAATGTACTACACGTATGTTCGGAAATTAGGAACACACAGTCAGAAATCCACAATGGAGGAACATACTTAACCTGGATTTGGTCCTGGGTCTCCTTCTAAACCCATTCTAATCAGTTGTATATTGTTTATAATATATGTATATATGTGTAGTTTGATTTTCATATCTGTTCTTCAGGTGTTATGGATGCATTCTTGGTCATGCACCAACTGAGGTGCAATGGTGTACTGGAAGGTATTAGAATCTGCCGTAAGGGATATCCCAACAGACTCCTATATGCTGATTTTAAGCAGAGGTAAGCTGTGACAGCTCACCATACAATACCACCATACAATATTTAAATACAATATTACAATATTTATTTGTGTTGGTCATACATAAGGCAGTCTGGAAACAGACACTTGTGTCTGGATAAATTGAATAAATCCAGTTGTGCGGATGCTGATACCTTGACTATTGTTTTAAACCGATAATATGTCTTGCGTCCTAGTTGTTTTCAGAGAAAAATATTTTATTAACCTGATTTAAGAATGGTTATGGCTATGAAGTGGTTGGCTTAATGAATCACTGTGGTCACAGGTATCGAATTCTGAATCCCAATGCCATCCCAGATGATAAGTTTGTTGACAGCAGAAAAGCCACCGAAAAATTATTGGGTTCACTGGACATTGATCACACACAATATAAGTTTGGGCACACTAAGGTACTTGACATTTATACTCTCTACAGATTACATTGGTTGTAGCATAACTTGCATAGTTGGCCATGAAATGGAATTATTTGCATTTTCTAGGTGTTTTTTAAAGCTGGGTTGCTCGGTCAGCTGGAAGAGATGCGAGACGAACGTTTGGCCAAGATTATCACAATGCTGCAGGCTAGAAGCCGGGGTAGACTCATGAGGATTGAATACCATAAGATCATTGCACGAAGGTACTGGACATATGTTCTGAACTATACTGGCAATATTGAACTAGAAACTAAATATAACTTAAAATTAAAGGTCTACTGCATTCAAAGTTTGAAGATAAGATGGGAAATACCTCTGGCCAAAACCCTATTAAATTTCAGAGGGAATCAAATTAATTGAGATTAAATTTGCCTCCTCCGCAATTAAAATTGGTTTGGCCAGGTCTAAATTTCCACTCTTGATTCCACTACCTACAAATCATACTTAGGGATGTTTTAACTCCTATTATTACAGGGATGCTTTATTAGTAATCCAGTGGAATATACGAGCCTTTAATGCAGTCAAGAACTGGTCTTGGATGAAACTATTTTTCAAGATTAAGCCCCTGCTCAAATCAGCACAGACAGAGAAAGAGATGGCCAACATGAAGGAAGAATTCCTGAGGTTGAAGGAAGCTCTGGAGAAGTCAGAAGCCAAAAGAAAAGAGTTGGAGGAGAAACAAGTGACCCTGATCCAGGAAAAGAATGACCTAGGTCTTCAGCTCCAAGCAGTAAGTCGTTATTCAAACGTTGATTGATTCTAGTTCATAGAATTCAACTCTTGCTACACTGAAGCACAATGTGTTTCATATTATATAAATTTTATTCCAGGAGCAAGACAATCTTGCAGATGCAGAAGAGCGCTGTGACCTGCTAATTAAAACCAAGATCCAATTAGAGGCCAAAGTGAAAGAGCTTAATGAGAGGGTGGAAGATGAGGAGGAGATGAATTCTGACCTGACGTCAAAGAAGCGGAAACTGGAAGATGAGTGTGCTGAACTCAAGAAGGACATTGATGACCTGGAAATTACACTGGCTAAAGTAGAGAAGGAGAAACATGCAACAGAAAATAAGGTTAGTATATTATTCTTATGTACCTCATACCTCATATCTATCTATCTATCGCATATCTATTTCATATTTCTTTCTATTTATCTGTCTACCATTAGGTGAAGAACCTTGTAGAAGAGATGGCTGCTTTAGATGAAATCATTGCTAGGCTTACCAAGGAGAAGAAAGCTTTGCAGGAAGCTCATCAGCAAGCCCTAGATGATCTGCAGGGAGAAGAAGACAAAGTTAACACACTCACCAAAGCCAAGGCTAAGCTGGAGCAACAAGTGGATGATGTACGTAACTCCACCAATAGCATGAACTTGTAACTATGTCTACTGTGTTTTATATTGAGGTAATATAATATGTTTAATTCTGTAATGCTTAAACCTCTGCAGCTGGAAGGTTCCCTGGAACAAGAGAAAAAATTACGAATGGATTTAGAGCGAGCAAAGCGAAAATTAGAGGGAGACTTGAAACTTACCCAGGAATCTGTGATGGATCTAGAGAATGACAAGCAACAACTAGAGGAGAAACTTAAGAAGTGAGTGTGTGTGTTTATATATAATACTAGTTAGTATTGTGTTATATTATGTCCAAATTATTGTGTCTAATCTTTGTCTCTAGAAAATTGGCATTGACCATCCCATTAAAACCAAAACACTTTTGTATAATACTTCTTTTGTGTATTGTTTTTTCACAGAAAGGACTTTGAGATAAGCCAACTAAATTCAAGAATTGAAGATGAGCAAATAATGAGTGCTCAGTTACAAAAGAAAATCAAAGAACTCCAGGTAACATCATTGGCTTAAAGGTTGTATTATATAAGAAGCTTGAAACCAATACTCCTAGACATATGTAATGTGCGGACAGTAGACTGAAAGTAGTTTCTTTGTTGCACTTCGACCTACTAATGATATTCAAAGTATTATAAGTCCATTGAGTTAAAATAAGTATCTTAAATGGTATAAGATGACATTAAATGATCATCTCATAGAAACAAAGTGAAGGATTACCTAATTTAAAAAAAATGTTAGACAATGTCAACGTTTTTGTTCCAAAGGCACGTATTGAAGAACTTGAGGAAGAGCTGGAAGCAGAGAGGGCTACCCGAGCAAAGGTGGAGAAACAGCGATCAGAAGTGTCTAAGGAGCTGGAGGAGCTGAGTGAGAGGCTAGAAGAAGCTGGTGGGGCCACATCTTTGCAGATCGAAATGAACAAAAAACGTGAGGCTGAGTTTTTGAAACTGCGTAGAGATCTGGAAGAGGCCACTCTTCACCATGAAGCTACAGCTGCGGGGCTGAGGAAGAAGCACGCAGACACTGTGGCTGAGCTGGGAGAGCAGATAGACAGTCTGCAGAGAGTTAAGCAGAAGTTGGAAAAAGAGAAGAGTGAAATGAAGATGGAGCTCGACGATTTGTCTTCCAATATTGATCAACTCTCCAAATATAAGGTTTGAAAACATTTAAAAGAGGCCCAAGATATAAAACATATTTTCTGGAACAACACGATATTGGTGACTTTATGATTTGACATATATTTAAAAATGTTTCAGGGGAATGCAGAGAAGCTCTGCCGGACCTATGAGGATCAGCTGAGCGAGGCAAAGTGTAAAGTGGATGAATTGCAACGGCAGCTAGCAGATATCTCTCTACACAGAGCACGGCTACAGACTGAGGGCGGTAAGAGGACTAAAGATTATTTATTCCACCAAAGTGTATGCTGCAAGCAATTTAAGTTTAAAGTGACCAGGTACAATGGTGGGTAACACCATTCTCAGGCTCTGAGGCTAGGAGCCCAGGTTATCTGGGTCACCTTACTGGCTTACAGTATTTTATATGCAACTGTGTTAGGAGACATAAAAACCCAACATATTATTATTAATAAAAATAAATCATTATAGAATAAGGTAGAATGGTTCCAAATGAGTATAATTTTAAAAGTGAGATAAGCACAATGGACCAGATCCAGACTTAAGTACTATTAAATGTACAAGCAAGTGGGCAAAACCATGTTGAAATGCAGGGGAGGTAAAATGAATGTCATTGTTTGGATGCAGGGAGAATACTTTATTTTTGCTTATTGCACACAGATACTGACCAGTGTTACTGTTACACTGTTATTACACTTGTGCTGGGAAACATCAACTCTCAACTCTAATACTGTTTGCAACTAATGTAATTTAACTCCCCTGCCCACCCACTCTTTCAATAGTACGTAAGTCTGGATCCACAATGAAGAGCATCCAATATAAACTTTACAAGTATCTTTGTATTTGGTGGTGATACATATTGTGCATAAATATTGAACATTCCTCCATGTTGCTGATAAGGGGAACTCTCTCGTCTCCTGGAGGAAAAAGAGTCACTGGTCAATCAGCTGAGCAGAGGCAAAGCTTCATTCACCCAAACCATTGAGGAGCTGAAGAGGCAACTGGAAGAGGAGACAAAGGTAGGAAAGTTGCTTTTTTAGATCCATTTTGTAGGATGCATCCTGTGATTTTACAAAAACATTTAATAATTTCTTCCCATACAGTCAAAAAATGCATTGGCTCACGCTTTACAAGCATCCCGCCATGACTGTGACCTCATGCGAGAACAATACGAGGAGGAACAGGAGGCAAAAGCAGAGTTACAGAGGTCTCTATCTAAAGCTAATGCTGAAGTAGCCCAGTGGAGGAACAAGTATGAAACTGATGCCATTCAGAGGACAGAAGAACTGGAAGATGCCAAGTAGGTTACCGGCTCAGCTGGGAGACACTCTTTACTGTGGGGTTAAGTTGAGGACAAACATAAGAATATGTAATGCAGGCGGATAAAGAACCTGATCATTCTTTTCCAGGAAGAAACTGGCAGCACGGCTGCAGGAAGCAGAAGAGGCAGTAGAAGCTGCTAATGCCAAATGTTCCTCACTTGAGAAGACCAAACACCGTCTTCAGACTGAGATTGAAGATCTGGTTATTGACCTGGAGCGAGCAAATTCCGCTGCTGCTGCATTAGACAAAAAACAAAGGAACTTTGACAGGATCCTTTCGGAGTGGAAGCAGAAGTATGAGGAGACCCAGGCTGAGCTGGAGGCCTCCCAGAAGGAATCTCGCAGTCTGAGTACCGAGCTCTTTAAGCTGAAGAATGCATATGAAGAGTCTCTGGACAATCTAGAGACAATGAAGCGGGAAAACAAGAATCTACAAGGTAAAGACAAACAAAGAGAATAAAGAGAATAAAGTATTTAAGACTAAGTCCATAACATATTAGGAGACATTGTATATCATTGTCCTGTTTCCCATAAATACTTGGGTTACTTTTACCAAATCTCTCCTATGGTTAAACCTATAGGGTGGTGATTACAAGGATGTCTTGTCCCGCCATATTAACTGTCTTGTGTCACGTGTTCTCTCACACATTTTTCTATAATGACTCTTCTCTATGTAACTCTATTAGAGGAAATTGCTGATCTCACTGATCAGATCAGCGCCAGTGGTAAAATGATTCATGAACTTGAGAAGGTAAAGAAGGCTCTAGAAAGCGAGAAGAGTGAAATCCAGGCAGCTCTAGAAGAGGCTGAGGTGAGTGATGGCACATGCTTATTCGTTCTGGCCAAGTAGTTTACTCAGATTTCATTAATAAACATGTACTACTACACTTTGCAGGGAGCTCTGGAACATGAAGAGAGCAAGACCTTGCGGATACAACTGGAGTTGTCACAGATTAAGGCTGACGTGGACAGGAAACTAGCCGAAAAAGATGAAGAGATTGAAAACCTAAGGTAGCTATGGTCATCTAAAGTGTGGTACTTGTGTTATGTAGTTACTTTGCTCCTTCATTATACACTACTATTTGTGTTTTTTATTTCCTCCATTGCCCCTACACAATGGAATACATTACAAGATGGAATAAGGCAGATACAGAATATAGAAGCGCGTTCTATTTCAGATTTATGAAATCTGTGTTTAACATCTGTAAAGAGTAGAATAAATTAATGTGACAAAACTGATCCCACCCTTGTGCTGTGCAGACGTAATCACCAGCGTGCCATGGAATCCATGCAGGCCAGTCTGGATGCAGAGGCTAAAGCCAGGAATGAGGCCATCAGACTCAAAAAGAAGATGGAAGGAGACCTGAATGAAATGGAGATCCAGCTCAATCATGCCAATAGGCAGGCTGCAGAGTCCCAGAAGATGGTTCGCCATCTGCAGTCTCAGATTAAGGTTGGTGGTAAATCCTGGTTTCTGTAACATGTAATACACAAGTAGCTGTAAAAGTTAGATTCACATCTATGGAACATGCATTGTGCTGTATGACATTGACATCATAGTGGTTCCATGATAGTGTGCTACTCCATTCTTGCACAGACCACTGTGTGCACGGGTGTGCGGGAGAGGGGATTGAACTCCCCTGTCACTCACTTCTCTCATGCACGGATTGCAGGGGTATAGCTGCTATATCCCTGTCTTAAGTAATTAGCTGATGGCACAAATAGTGGAACATAAAGTTTGGTGACCAGCAACCTCTCTTTACAATAGAGAATGTTTAAGCCTCAAAATGAATGTTACTGTGATTATAGTATTGGACATATGGAAACGGTAACCTTAATGTGGTGCAGTACAGTAGACATTACATTTAATGTTCATGTTCCAGGACTTGCAGATTGAGCTGGACGATACTCTCCGGCACAACGATGACTTGAAGGAGCAAGCAGCGGCTCTGGAGAGACGGAACAACCTGCTGCTGGCTGAGGTGGAGGAGCTGCGAGCAGCACTGGAACAGGCAGAGAGGGGAAGGAAGCTGGCAGAACAGGAGCTACTGGAGGCTACTGAGAGGGTCAACCTCCTGCACTCACAGGTCTGGTGAACAAACATCATCCATTTATTAAACCATGTAAATCCAAATGCCATAGATGTGATTGTCCCATGTATAAAGCCTGTTCCTGAAGGAGATTATAACATTCCTACATGACCTCCGATTGTAGCAGCAGTAGAGATACGGACTGCACACCCCCGTATCCAAACTCCCCTCTCATATATTGCCTAGACCCTACCTTAATATTTCCACTGTCCCCAATGTATGTGGAAGCTTGGATGTACATATACCACACCTCCATCCTCCTACCTTGTGTTCATACTGTATGTATCCCACTGTGCCTTTGGAAACACTTCTATTTCGGAAGTGTGAATCTGGAGTATCCAGATTCGTAATGGATGCGCTTTGTGTGCTGAGGTCTGGATAAAGTCTGCTATGATTCAAAATGCTACTTTTTATCAGTAAGATGTAGGAGAAAATCAGCTAATAGTTGGAATTGGCAAATTGGTTGTTGCTTATGGCTTGTGTGGGTGTGTTGCAAAACAAATTAATATTGTACCATAAGCACAGGTCATATGATTTTCTGCATGTCACTATTCCAGAACACGGGTCTCATTAATCAGAAGAAGAAGTTGGATGCAGACATCTCTCAGTTATCCACCGAGGTGGAAGAAGCTGTTCAGGAATGCCGAAATGCTGAGGAGAAAGCCAAAAAAGCCATCACTGATGTAAGATCTCCAGACATAACAAACAGTTGACCAATGGCATATAACATATACATAAAAATACATAGTTCCTTCATTTGTAAAGTTGCATGATTTACCAGCTGATTTGTGCACCCTACACAGGCAGCAATGATGGCAGAGGAGCTGAAGAAAGAACAGGACACAAGCGCGCACCTTGAGAGAATGAAGAAGAACATGGAGCAAACCATTAAAGATCTACAAATGCGGCTCGACGAAGCCGAACAGATTGCTCTGAAAGGCGGAAAGAAACAAATCCAAAAGCTTGAAGCTAAGGTACATGTGCTGTGTCTGAGGTTGTACACGGTCTTACAGCACATTGGTGTGGGTCAACTTCTAATCCCAAGGATGATCCTAAGGTTGCATTCCAACACTTATTCATTAATTTAATGGCTTCTATACCCTTTACTGATAAGTAACGTGTAGAAGAATTCCAATCTCTACTGTATAATCAGATATTAAACGGTAGCCACAAAGATTTGGGTCACCATGTGGAGGTTGTGATTGAAAGCATTTAAAGATACATTTAGAAATAATCTTTAAATAGCCTTCCGAGAAATGGTCTCTAGATAGTACCACTTATGTAGGATAGCAATCTGTCCTATGTATCCTTCAGCACTAATCTGTCCTACTGCAACAGGTGAGGGAGCTGGAAGGAGAGCTGGAGAGCGAGCAGAAGAAGAATGCTGAAACCCAAAAGGGAATCCGGAAGTATGAGCGGAGGATAAAAGAACTCACCTACCAGGTAATATTTCCACATAGCAGCAACAAAGTCATGTCAGGTGCTACACAGAGGGAGGTTATTTGCAGAACCCGTATCTATTGAAAGGTGTACATTGAAACACACCAATCACATGCAAACTACTGAATCTAAATTTTTGACTATTAAAAGCTTTTATGGGTTCACTTAGTATACTGATAAATATAATTGTCTGTTGACGCCAAGAACATAAAGCGGTTTTAGAAATCAACAGTAAATGAACCTAGTTATGTAATCTTCCAGTCATCTAGAGATCGTAAAGCTTGTCACTACGCGGTCATGTTATGAAAAAACGAGGGCTGGCCTAAGCCGAAGTCAGATTAAACTCCCTGGCCTATATTTACTGAGCTGCTGGACTGGAGATATTGCCTAAAGCAACCAATCAAATCCGAGCTCACATTCTCCAGTATGTAAAATGAATGTGATTGGTTGCTATGGCAACATCCCAGATCCCGCAGTTTAGTAAATTTAAACCCAGCTCTTGGATTCCTTCTACTAGAGAATATAAGATGTTCTGCGGCTTGTTCCAGTCATCACTGGGCATAGAGCCGAGACCATTGTTTACATGTGCAAAGATATCCACCATGGAAAAATTTAAACTATGGGAAATTTAAATTGTTAAGAACTACATAATTTCATGAAGCTATATAAAAGACTTGTTATAATAATAAATCTATTAATATAAAACAATATAATGGTTGATCCACTACCAGAATGAATACGTTTTACATCCATGCTGAAATAAAGTTGCTTTGTTTTGTTACAGACTGAAGAAGATCGGAAAAATCTGGCGAGAATGCAGGATCTGATCGATAAACTGCAAATGAAAGTGAAGAGCTACAAACGCCAGTCTGAGGAGGCTGTAAGTAGCAAACACTCAGACTACACCACCACCCAACATCTCATCACCTGTAGCAAAGACTAAGTAGTCTACAGGACCACTTTAGGACAATAACCTAAATATTATATCCAAGACCATTAGTCCATAGACAGGAAAGATTACAGTATGGGTGGCGATGTCTCTTCTCATAGTTTTCTGCATAACCTTGCTTAAAATGATAGCAGTAGGGAATTCTGAAAAGTAGCGCGCATCTACCTATGTACTGTCATATGGTATTTACAAAGTGTGAATGTGGACTCTCGTAGAAAGAGCTTACACACAAAATACATTTTGTGAAAACTTCCAGATGCATCTTTAACACCCATAATCCAAAATGTGACTACTTTTTGTATGCAGGAGACCCAAGCCAACTCCAACCTAGTGAAGTACAGGAAGGTGCAGCATGAGCTGGATGATGCGGAAGAGCGTGCAGATGTAGCCGAGGCCCAGGTCAACAAGCTGCGTGCCCGAACCAGAGAAGCTGCTTCCTCTAAGGTAACCATGAATACTTCATATACTGCTCATCCAGAAACAAGAACAAGATGTCTCCACTTCTACACTCCACAGGCATGAAAGGCCAGGGCTCCCAGATATTGTGTGTTACCTGCGTCACAGATAAGCCATCTTGTGTGCTTTAAGGAATGTAAAGCATTTACATAGAGCGGTTATTGTAATGTAAATCCCGCTCCCTGCATGCCACAGCAGTGCTCACCCCTATTCAATACGTTCTTGTTTTTCTTAACACCACAGTTATCACACTGTACAAGGATCACATTGATTTCAGGAATTCTTTTGAGTCTTTAACCATTTGTATTAGTATCCAGTACAATTATCCTTTCAGTATATTCAAACTATAGACTAAGATGATTCAATGCTTTAATGAACACACTGAAAATGTGCATGATATTAATACAACTCTTTGTTTCTGTCTCCCGGGCAGCATGAAGAATGAGAAGTCCCTTCCCGGCAGCTGCAACAGCTGTGCCAGACCTCCCCGTCACCGCCTGCTCTCCCTCCTACCCCTTGTTAACGAATAAAATCTATTGAGGCGCAAAAGCGTTGTATCTCATTTTCCCACTGGCAAATTGTAATATAAAATATACATATTACATACAAAGCAAACAATAGGAATGCATTACGAAATCCGTTCAAATAATTATATCAGTAGCACAAGTAGTGGAAAGTAGCACAAAACAGTGCTACCATGAGCCTGAATCAATGATTTTCTTTCTATTTTTACCCAGCTTGGTATGAAATACTCTTCATTTAGAAACACAATCTTAAAGCATTTTTCTACTTTTTATTGGGTGTACCTAATAGCAAGTTAAAATTATTTTTTATAGATACCATTCATTTAAAATATTATATTATGTCCTATGCTGGTAAAGAGTAGTAGTGTAAGGTGCGGATTCTGTTTGTGTCACCAGACAGTGTTTTAGGGTATATTAACATTAGGATTTGGATCCAAATATCAATGCTGTGTTTCCAATTGCAAATTAAGTAGAAAAGTTTTAGGCCTATATGGAGATATTGCCCACAGCGGCCAATGAGATTGTAGTAATCCATTTCCTATTACATACTAGAGAATGTCAACTTGTTACACGTAGCACCCAGCCAGATTCATCTCCACTTTTCCTGCCGTTCACTAAACCCAGCCCCTTAAGTCTTTACTTGACCAAACTGCTGTTTAGCTTCATGTATGAAGTCAAGTATTGCTGCGTCCGGTACATTCCCTGTGTAGCTGCACAATATGAATGGTGTTTAAATAAAATGTAGCAGTGCACATAATTCACCACAAAACACTGTTACACCTTTAAGTTAGAGTTTAGTTTTATTTACACCAGTTCAAAGTCACTTATATAATCATCTTCATAGGGTCCAAACACACAGACATCAGGATGCAATGAAAATGTACAGACCCTTTGCAGAAAGACAATATCTGTTTATAAAACATTAACATGACTCATCAGAAGGGCCACACAGAATGCCTAATGGGGAAGAATAGGGCATGCCGAGTATTACACAGTAACCGACAGCCACAGCTCACCATTATAGTTAAAATTACAATTACAGTAACAGGGTGAATATTCTTTTACGTTTAAAATATATTTTAGTTTTAGTGCGAAGATGCAAAGTTTTTCTTGTAAAATTATTCATATTGAAATAAGTCGTCAGAAATAAATAAACACTAAAACACAAAAAATTGTGTTGCCAAAATAAGATGGTGGCAAGAAGCTTAATCCGATAAAAACTGCGTGCAGTGTGGAATAATAACCTTGCAGCCTTCAATCCCAAGCCATGTATTAAAAACCTAGACCGGAAAATCCTTAAAAAAAAAAACAAAACAAAATGAAACTGGCTGGATAAGAATAAGATTAAAAAGTAGTTAATCATGCAAAACAGATCTGGGGAAAAAATAAATAAAAAAATGGCTACAGTAAAACCCTCTCCACAACAAAAAGAACCATAATATGTTACTGAGGATTGTTTTACACCATGGTCCTCCCACCTCTTCACACAACTGTATTTAAAAAAAGGGATGGAAATGCTACGTCCAGTCCCCATCATTTAGGGAAGTGGACCTTCCTGCCAAACCACCCAGCCGCTGCAGTGCTGTTTAGAGACTCTGGAGATGGAACATTTCACCTGCTGCTCCTGCACCTTCTTGGCATTATTATTGCTGGTTTCCTTGTCCAGTGGAAATGGGAAGACAAAGTCCCCAGAGAGGTAGCCGGGCCCTTCTAGGTGGCTATCACAACAGTAAAAGGATTCTAGATGCCATTTGGAATTGATAAAAGATGAAGATCACCAAAAGATGTGTAAGCAGACAGGAGATTCAAAATATACATTTTCTTCTGCCCTCAAAAGGAACATAAAGGAACAGTGTAAATTGAATGATAACTTCCCTGAAGGTATTGCACAGATACAGTATACCCTGCAAAGTATTATCAGTGGGTAATACTGGGCACGAAGTATTCCGTGTTTAGTTACCATCCCATGACAAACGCTCACAACCAATCCCTGGATATCCATGCTCACTGAATACCAGCTGTAGTAATTGTCCGTACAGAGCTAAAAATCGTACCCACAAGGGTTAGTCCTCCAGAAATTCTCTATCAACATCCATGTATGCCTCGTCTATGTAGCTCACTATGGCACATGGAGACGTTCGGTCAGGGTTTAACAGTACAGATACAGTCTCTTTCCAGTAGCTGAAATTGATACATGAACTCTGAAAAGAGAATTAGAGAGAGATTAATATTCCTGCATTGGGATAAAAACCCTTGTGATGTGTGGAGAATTTGCGCTTACATTTTCTAAACAAGTGCTGTCTTTATCCTTGTTGAGGTAATGCTGCTGCCAGAAGCGGAGGAGACAGTGGAAGTTGTTGAGTATGAAGCCTGGGTACTTCTCCATACACTCCATGTCTCTGATAGTCTGCAGGTAGCAGGGTAACCGTCCTTTCCTCCTGGCCAGCATTAAGATGACAAGGCTCGTGTTCAAGCAGCTGACATTCTCCTGTTACAGAACAATAACTGTATGAGTGGACTGTGAGGATAAGAAATATTATATTTGTTATTATTATTAGGGTGTGTCCCAAACACCCCAAGATGTAGTGAAAAATTGCAGCTAAGGAACCTACAAAAATATTTTACTTATGAGCCACACACAGACAGATTTAAATAGTAGTACAATCTGTAAGCGTCACTTAGCATCTCATCTTGCTTTAGACCCCTCTCACCATTTTACAGAATTTTTTTCTTAATGCACTAAAAAGGAAACTGAAAAATGGCACAATAAAAGGAACTTGCCTGAGTCAACGTCTGCACATGAATGATGTTAACCAACCGGAAAAGAAAGGACATTCGGATGGAGCCCTGAGTCATGTAGGACAGCAGGCGGCATTCTGACAGGAGTTCAGCAACTGTGGAGGTAAGAAGAAGCCTTCAGAATGGAGACCAGACAAGTATCCAGAACACAAGCACAACTGGGAAGCTGAGCATGACTGGGAAGCTGAGCATGACTGATGCCATTTCAAATAAAAACTCTCTCCTTTCAAATGCTGTTAAAGGGCTTGTAAATGAATGGAGACAGATGATTGCTAGCATTCAACACTTCCCATTATTGGTCAGTACTTTAATAATGGCTAATTAACATTATATACATGAAACATAGGTGTTGAGAACAATCTATGCCTCACCTTTCATGTCATCTGACTGACTCTCAAACCGATCCAGAGACAATGCGATGCACCTCACTAGCATGTTTGAGTCCACCAAGGAGCTGTTAATCTGGTTCAGGAAAATCTGGAACTGAACCACAAAAGGAATTGGTAAAAACAGTCATTACCTGCTAAGCAACAAGCAAGCAAAATGGTCTGATCCATATAAACATTTTCCCATCATTTGTTAAGTTCTGAATGAAAGTCTTGGAACATTAGGGCAGCTGTAGGCTCTCTTACCTTTTCATCTGTATTTATATATTTGTTAAATCTCTTGAAGGCATCCATGTTGAATTTCATTAGCTCCCCCAGAAGGTCAAAGTAGCTCTGAAGGACATCTCTAGACTTGCATTCACTGTCCACAATACAATATAGGATGTGCTAAAACAAGAAACAGTTGCGATTTGTAACCCAATAATATTTTACCTATGTCTTTCTAATCAACAAAGAATCCTGAACAGAGGGACACTAGACTGACCACCTGCAAAACTTGCAAAAGAGGACTTGATGCTGGGCAGGTGCGCTTATAGTGAATATATAATGCATGTGCTTACATGTAGCAAAAAGGACAGCACCATGGGGCAGCTCCACAAGTAGTAGTATAAGTCTGCACCAGCTGTCTCACACCAGAGATGCTGAGATACTGTAAATCCAATTAAATGATAGCGACGTAAGGCAAGACATGTACAAGGTACAGATGAGGAGGAATATTCCTGTATTAACGTAGCAGGGATTCTGTTCACAGTTTATTGTACTAAACTGTGCTCACCTCTAACAGTCCTCTCTTCAGAAGAAACATCTGATCGGCATAGGAAGTCACTCCGCGAAGAAAGCTTTCAACAGCCCGCGCTTGCCAGAACCTAAGCATGTACCAGATGCAGAGGATGGCAAAATAGGATTAATAACCAATATTCTAGCATATCGTTTATTTTCTAACAGAGGAAGATGGAATTGGTTCATAACATAGAAAACAGAAGAATAAAATTGTACAGGAAAATATAAATGCTCTACACATAACACACCTGAAGGAAGACTCTGCTGGTTCCTTTTTCATGACCTGTAACAGTCTGGTCAATAAACCCTTCTTCCCATCACATACTAAGCTCCTGAAACAAAAGGAAATACTATAAACTCAGACACACAAAACAATAGAAAATGTATTGTGTGCCAGAGAGATAAGAGATATAAATTAACATTGGCCAACACACAGCTGCTGACTCCTGTACTATAACAAATATATGATATGCACAACACAGGAGTTTTTTCCTCTAAAACTTAGCTTAGAATCTATCCTTGTGGATGCCACTCTCTATGTAATTACCTGTCTGTATTTGTCACAGCCTCCACCTCTGGTATATTGGCTTTTAATGATATGGCGCTCAGTTCATTCAATTCTTGGCTGTTTAGTAGCAAATATTTGTTCCTAAAATCAAGAGTAAAGCAATTGGAAACCATTAGTCCTAGCTATGATTTGTCATTTACATCTTATTAACGCACTGACACAGTCTCTCATCACATAGGTTCAAACTTTAAAGGAAACCCACCCAGACTCAGACCAAAAAGTATTTTCTTACTGTGTCTGCTTTTGTTAACATTTACATTGAATGTGCGAGAGGCACTGGATGCAGAGTATATAGTAAAGTTTACAGAATGAATACAAACAAAAAAAAAACTAATGCACATGGGTATGGTAATTATTGGTGTTAGATACACACACACACACTATCTGACTAATATAACTCTAGTAAAAAGTAGCTAATAAGTTTAAACAATACTGCCCTGGACTTACTCATGGTGATCACTGAAACTCTGAAGAAGTCTTAAAAACTGTATTTTTAGGGATATATCCTAGAAGGAAGGAAAAAAGCAATAAGGGTGGAGAACACACCAGGCCACACAAAACAGAAACCACATCAAACTGCATAATAGCAAATACCAAACAGATACAATCTACAGCAAGACAATATTCTATGAAATACTTTATATTACATACTGACCAAGCAAAAACCATCCACAGAAGAATAATAATAATGATAATAAGCAAGAATGTTGCAGTTGTACATCAACATGGATTATGCCCTAGGTCTATATAATGTCATCTGTTTCATAAACATATATATTACAGGTCCTGAGAATAATTCACTATTTAAAATAAAAACCAATAACAAAGTATGTGATGACTTACAGGGCTGCAATCACAGTTCTGGTTGTGTCCGTGGAGAACCAAGGCAGACGCAGAATGCTTTCTCCAAATGAGCTTATCAAACAGGTTATTTAGGCCAGGGATCAATTTAAACTCCGCTATCATTTTATGAACCTTAAAAACAGCGCAGGAAAATATTTAGGTTAGTTTGTCACAAGAAACACTGGTGGTACAAGAACACAGACGTTGTAAAAGAAATTTACTAAACCATTGGAAAACAGGAAGATTTCTAGCCTTTAAGCCATCATTTTTTACTGAAGATAGATTTATGCAGGACACTAACCAGTGTTTTCATTATTTAATATTGCACACATGAGAATGTGAGCAGCCCAGCACAATAAATAACATGATAACTTATAGGATCTCGCAAACTGATAAGGTCAGCGTTAATATCCTGGTTCTCACATGTTATTTAGGTATGGCTGTATGCCATTATCTATTCAATGGGATCAATGATCACCCCCCCATGACCCTCTGTCATAAACAGAATGTAGAGGATATAAGAACACCAACCTGATTCCTCTGCCGCCCCATCAGCAGGACACAAAGCACATACAGAACCTCTACTTTGTACATGATTTCATGCATGATCTTCATGGACTGTGGCAATTGTGTTCTGGAGGAAGGATTAGCCAGGCCACTTTCATCAGATGACTCTTTAAAAATAAATAAAACATATTAGTAACCACCAACTAACCACAAAATACTGGACAATAAAATGAATGAATTACCTGTACCACTCTGCTCAGTTTCCTCGTGAGCTACACGCATCAAGGCATCAAGAACTAAGGCATTGTCCAGCCACGTGTACCATTCCTCTAGCTCCTGCAGGAAGGTTGCTGTTCCCGTGGACTCAGACACTTTACGCGTGGCAAGCTTGCAGAGCCTTTCGATAAATCCTGGGATATTCAGAAGGGTGGCTGTGAAAAGAATGGATGTATGGTCTATGAACATTTAACCAAACTAAGCTGTGGTCATCTTGATGCACGTAGAACAATAATGGCAAACTCTCATACAAAGAAAGTCTCACAATGTATTTTGAGCACAAAATCTGTATATGAGAGAGCCATTTGGCATTGCAGAAAGGTAACAATACTCCAATGACTTCACTACAATAAGTAACACATTGTAAAGGTTACATTACCTCTTCATTTAGTCTAAGCTAATGAGGACCTCACTGACTGAACGGCTGGTTTCTAAAGTCCTAAACGTGGGAGGGAAAATGGCCTCATTGACCAACCTCTACAACCTCTTCTGAAGGCAAACACATGCAGACTGTGAAACGTGGGCAGCAAGGAGTAAAGTTGAGAATGTATTTACCCTAGATGTATAAACACCATATACACCGCATTGCTCAGGCATAAGGCATAACCCAGGGAGCCGACTTACCCACTAGGCCAAAAAGAACTTCCCATGCCTCAGGAAAAAACCCAAAAGGAAAGCATCCAGCGCCATGACCCAAGAGCTGAAAGAGGAGGATAGGAAGCCTGCAGAACACAGACCACAGGGACAAAGATAACTGTAAGACAGTGTCCCAGCTACACCAAACCTTTCACCACATGACACTAGTGGCCAATGCCATTTAACAAAGAAAAACGCATACACAAGTAAAACCCATAGAGCTGAAACTAATCAAAACAAGGTGCAAACCTTTACCATACAAACTATTTCCTAAAATAAAACACTAGTCCCAGAAACACAACCAAAGTACAGAAGTAGTAGCCAAAGGATAATAAATAATTCCAACACAGTAGAACCATGCAAAATATACCACTGTATACAGCATCATCACAAGCAGATGTGACAAGTCACTGATATTCTAGAGAAACTTGCAATTCCCAACTCTTTCATAGTCTCTGGGAGGTATACGAAGGGACAAGTTAATGTCTTAGCAAGAGGCCCTGTCTCATGGTGTTTGGGTCCTTCCCATAGCACTGGCTAATGCACAGCCGCTAAAAAGTCTAAAAGGTATGAAGAGACCAAGGCTTTTATTTGCGAAACTGCAGGAACGGAAAAGTGGAGATGTTACCCATTATAACCAATCTGAGTCTAGCTCTCTGTGTCCTATGACATGATAGAGAATGTCAGAGAGATTAAGATCAGTTGCTTTGGGCAACCATTACTAGAGTTTCCAATCCTGCAGTTTAGTAAATCTAGCCTCTTTGTATATGAACCCAATGTAACACACAGCTTCCACGCTCATACTTCAAATAAATTTTGCTACGGTGAGCACGCTGATGGTGTGTGGAATTTAGTGCTAGATAACCACGTAAAAGGTGTACAGGAAGACTTCATTGTCAGATGCAAACTGTATGTGATATTGGAGTATTTTCCCACCTTGATTTACTTCTGCTCTGGATGGGTTCTGGGTCTTCTTCTGCTGGGCGTCTTTTGCAAGGAGGGTATATTTATCATCATTTCCGGTGTCCAGCTCAGAGATGGTGACAGAGAGGATCCTACAGAAGTTTGCAAGCTGCTGCTGATCAAAACTTGACACTAAACTTCCAAGATTGGGTATGTCTTCAAGTTGGATCATCTCCTGGACGATAAAGAGGGAAAAAGCAATAGAGACCAGCTGATTTAACCCATAATCTGACAAACAACTAATCCTATTTTCTGTCAGTATGGGCGACTAAATGAAAAAAAATATATAAAATATTATATATACACAAACCTTTTTAACTCCAAGGATGTCTTCAATAAGTGTCGCAGTCTGCAGAAAGGTCTTTTTGTTGGTCATCAGTGTAAACAGGAAAAGCACAAAGTCGTTCCTTTCCGCCAAGCGTTTGGTGACCCCTTCTGTCTATGGAAACCACAATAAACCCTGTTAGTATTGCTCTTCTTATTGACACAATGATAATGTAATGTGTATGACAAGATTACCAAATATGCTTTGAAGTGAAGTTTGGAAACGAAAAAAATTTTTTGACCACTTTTTTTTATATAATAAGTATGGAAACAATTGTAAACATTAAAGCTTATAGCAAACGCAAATACAATGGACAGGCAATAACCAGCATGTGAAAATGGTATTCATTTTACCCTTACATAAAGTAACAATATAGCACACTCCATCTAAGACCTTCTCCTGGATTTAGAACACCAATATGACTGGTAAAACCACTCCATAATTATATGATAGAACAGACACTCAGCTAATATTCTGTAACATCTTAATTAGATTATTTGATTTAGAACAAAAGAAAATTGCATAATTATTCATTTAATAAGTACATCGTGTCCTGCACAAAATACAATTACCTCCAGCAAATAGGAGTCATTTATACCTCGCACACTATACCGACATGTGGGAGGATATCAGCAATTTTGTGATTTACAAAAAAAATGTAATTTTATGAACTGTAGGAGAATTTTGATATTTTTAAACCATTATCAGGTATTATTGATTTTAGTAAGGCACCTGGATTACCCAGGTAATCTGCACTTTAACCGATCTCCTTAGTTAATGTGCACTTCACCTAATTAATGTGCACACTAACTGATTCTGCACATATACACAACTTAAAAGGAATGTATGCCATCAGCAGCATAGGATAAACAAAGCTATTGCAACATGCTTTGGAAAGAGAAAGTGTCCTAAATTAAAAGGAGGAAGCAGGGGAAAAGCCTGAATGGGTTAAGAACATGGCCAGCAGTTTCTTAATATAGAGAGGGGTATTAGAACACAACAGCATGTGTATAATCTGGAGAGTGGTAGGACCTTGCGTAAATAATTGATCAGTAGCTGAGGTGGTCTATGAGGTGGCCAAACTAGCAAGTCACAGGTCCAAGTGCAGAATTTATATAGACGCTAGCCTCTGATGCCTGCAGGTTTCTATGGGCAGAATGAATGGGCCATGTGGTTGTTTTCCAATGATAAAACAACTGGGTACTTACACAGATGCAGGTGTTGTACAGGATACTCAAGCAGTCTTTGATTAACTCATCGCTGACTGGAAGAGAAAACACAGTTAGGAAGTAACTCTGGTCTTACCGGAAAAATAAAATAAGACATCACAAGAAAAGGAGACACTATTTTACAGTTAAAATGACTTCGTGTAGAATTATACTTTAATATTTAAATATTTTGTATGGCATTTTTGTTAGATCTACAGAAAAGTTATTTGTCTTCCCTATATAAATACGCCTGTAACCAACAAGATGTCACTCACTTTTCTGCTTCTTCTTTTGAGGAAAGAGGCTCGGTTGCATGAGAATCTCCACAAGAAGCTGCAGGGAGACAATTTAAGAATAGGAGTGTATAGCAATATAAACACATCCCTTTATTTATGGTTGTTTACTAGGTGATTGCATATGTGAATATGTACGAATGCATATGGATTATGTGTCTGTATGTAGGTCACTCATTTGGATTTAGTCTTAACTGAAATTTAGATTGTGTTATACTATTATAATTATAGAGGATATGCATCTAACCTGCAAAGCTAAATCAGCAGTAAATCAAAACAAAGATATTTCTATATTCTCACAATAGGAAATACTCAAATCTGAACTGTTATATGAGTAATGATAGTTAATAATTATAGTATTCCTTCCACCAAAAGTATAAAATATTGGATATTTTCCTTTCCCTACAGGAATGTTACTAGTCCAGTATCCACACAAATACTGGACTGATGTAGTGTGTAAATGTATTTTAAAAATTTCCCACCAATCAATTTATATACAGATCTTTTTATTGAATTAAAATGACTGTTAGGGCAAATCATATCAACTGAACCCACATACTGAGATATAAAAGAGCTTCTAAAAAGGAATAGGAGTAACAACGTTTCTAGTAATTGTACTTTGATAAGATCAACTTACATCAACACCACCAAATAAATCAAAGGTGTAGGTATTGGGAAAGGGGAACTCAGGACTGGACTTTTTGTCGTCTGTCACAATTGCCATGGCTTCCATAGAAAGCAGGGGAGAAATTTCCTGTGTGTGGGGAAAATAATACATAGACATTAGGTTTTATACAGTAGTTTGTATAATTTAGCCCAATTACTGAACAGTTCCTTGGCCTGGAAGCAAATGCATTTCCCACATTTACAAGTTTCAGTTAGCTTTAAATACATATTTTACATGTATAACAGAGAGAGCACCAATTTCTACACAAATTCAAATAAACCTACTACCAGCAACACATACCTTTTAATGGTCTCAAGGAACTAAAGATGTGGAAGCCCATTATGCCTCCACATCTGTCAGTATTGACTGCAGCTGTGGATATATTGCTGCCAACCCTTGTTTTTCTATGCATCTGTAGTTTCATTATACATCAACTTACTCGCCAATATATTATTTATATGGGAAAAGTGTACTAAATATATATTAAAAATCTGCCAGATGAGTTAAATATATTCTTTGCACTGACATGTTTTACAATATACTGTAACCCAATATTGTTTTTCATGCGCGAGGCACTTATAAGGGAATACAAACATGTACCTTCAGGATGCCTTGGCACTGAGAGAAATCACTGTTGACATGGCTGCCCTCATACAACTTGCGCAGAAGCAAAGGAATACTGTTCCACTTGGCCTGTCTGTCTCTCTCCTTCAGAAGCTCCTCAGTAATCTGCACAAAAAATATAGTGTCAGATAAACAGCAGTATACACAGCAACAACAGAAGGACTTAATATTGCTAAGTACCACAACAGTGAACTATTTTCCCTCATATTCAGGTTCTAACCGGAGCAAATTCTCTGTGTAATAAAGATATTCACACTGACTGCAATACCGACTCCCTGAACTCCTGCATCAAAACTTCAGTATCCAAACGTCAACTATGTGCCATGTAGTACGAGATCCCCAACGAGTGAGAGACCTAAAAAAACGGATATGATGACTTACACACACAAGTTTCCGTTAACCACTCTGAATTAGTTCAGATCCAGGCTTCTCCAGGGTTAGAAAATGATGTATTATGTGTAGGCTTCCCAATGTAGGCTGGAGGCCAGCAACTCATTAATGCAGCCAGTGATGCTGATATTTTATGACAATAGATACTTAGCCCGGATGAGCAAGTTCTAACGTCATCACCACCATATTCTCTCCCATGACTTGTCCTGATGACTGGCTCTGAACCTGTTTCTGACCCCATACCTCAGGGTACCTGTCCAGCTTGCAATGGTTTCATGCTTACTTCAGTATTTAATCTAGATGTTTAGTCATTACACATCATGGATGTATGTACTCTTGTGTCTTATGTAAGGGACCATAATCCTACATTTCTTATATACAGTACAAGGAACCTATAACTGTTGGTACCCTTTAATTTAATGTTATTAGTTCTGTTGCAACAAATAACAGCGTATACAGCTGCACATATCAAGATCAAAAGGTACCAGACCCCAGAGGATACCTAAACATTGTTTTGCTTTTCTCATTGTCTCAGAACCTAAACATTTCCAGACATTCCACGTATAAGCATGAAATCATTCAAGCAAACACAGAGAATATGCAAATCGTATTTAATTGGCATTTAGAGTTCAGCGTATTCAGCCTGATTTATAGGTCACCAAGGCCAGTTATATTGGCTCACTTTGAGCAATGCACTTCCATCCTGCACACTAATAAGCTGCATATTAGGTATTTAGTCTCCCATTTAAGCTCTAAGACAGCTCTTATCATGCATATCATGTAACACACCTCTAAAACCCTCCTACGTGTGTACCAGCATATGGGAATTTTGCACAAGCAGGAATGCTAAAAGAAAAGGTCTGTTTTAAATAAATGTAACTGTAACAGCTTTCACTGAATTGTAAATTCCATGACAGCACTTCTTAAAGCTGGTGATAGATCAGCACTGGGAAACTGCTCTATTTTAAAAATGTGTGAAATGCAAACTGAATGCAAGAGGCCAAAACTAGGTATTGAAATCATGAATTGCTGCTTTAATGTTACATCAGGAAAAACATAAATAAAACAAATGACATCTTTACAGTTTATTTCATCTAAAACAAATAAAGAGATATGTTAAAGTGGAGTATAGATGAACTTGATAAATTCTATGGTCTAACTCAGGGGTGTCAAACACAAGGCCCGCGGGCCAAATCCGGCCCGCCAGACCTCTTCAGATGGCCCGCGGAGCCGCCGGGTTCACTGTCCGTGCATCTGCACAGCAGCCTCTCTGATCGGGTGCTGCAGTGTCCTCACAGCCCCTCCCTCCTCCCTCTGCACAGTGCAGATCAGCTGACAGCTCTGCTACTTCCTGTCACTTCACTGAGGAAGAGAAAGGAGCTGGGGGGGGAGGAGAACGGAGGCAGACTTTCTTTCTGGCAACTCTCAGGTAAACTTTATTTTTTTTGACAGTTTTAAGTGAGTGTGTGTGTGTGTGAGTGAGTGAGTATGTGAATGAGTGAG
>JABWIB010002794.1:32321-44984 GCA_016617825.1 Platyplectrum ornatum | reverse complement strand
TATTATATTCAGTGTTTCCATACCGTCACTTCTAAATGTCCTTACCCCCACTTCTAAATTTCGACTTTGACCACTGAACCTTATTTTATAGTTGGAGGTAGCTTCTCATCGTAAAATTAATTATAAAATTAATAGAGACAATTTTGAAAAGACTGTCTTGTGTTAGCAATTTTTTATTGTTTGTGCGAGCTGGTAACGAAAATCATATCAACACTGATACACTCAACACCATAACATGGTGTTGATATGAAAAAATATTGTGTTGGCAGGAGGGAGTACAATGAGGACTGACAGCTAAATGTTGATGTGGTATCTCTTCATAATGCCAACATTAATAAAATCAGAATTCAGTACTGATTGAAATATTCATTACCTACTCCACACCTGTGCCATTGTTTTCTCCTCATTGTTATCCTTTGACCCCTCAAACTGTCCTATCTGGTCCCTCTGCTCCTTCTTTTTCTCATCTCCTCTTGTCATGTCCCTCCACCTTCTCTTTCACCATTCTGTCCTGTCTACCCTGTCTCCTTCCCTTCTCTCCCACTCTGTCTCTCCATCTGGTTTCCCTCCACTCCATCCCTTGCTCTGCTCTGCTTATTTTCTCTGTATTTCTCTCATATAACCACCTGGTTGGGTGACCATTCTCCTTCCAACAGCTGGTATCAGAGGTATATATGTCAATGATATTTCTGAAGTTGCATCATGATCCCTGGACTTTTGCATGGTTACCTTTACTTTTCTCTCACTCCCTGTGTTCATGTTCTTTTCAGTCAATTTTAATTCAACTACACGTGGGGGCTTGCAGTTCGGCAGTGGTCTAAAATATGGGTTTCTTTTTTTGGTGGGGTATTTTGTTTTTAAGAATATTTTATGTGAACTTAATATTATCTGATGTACACAAAGTATTTATAGAATCAATGATGTTCACGGGAAGAGTCCAAGCAGTTCCTAGTGCATCTTGCTCCAGAGANCATCCAGCTGACTTTGTGGGAGGATTGGCAGTGATTTTAGGGATCTATCTATAAACCTGAAAAGGTCATGGATGGTCTAGAACTGTTTGTTGCTGAACAAATTCTAAAATAACTTCTAAATCTAAAAATAACTGATATTGAAAAAAATTATTATAGCTGTACATGTGTTTATGTACAATTGATTAAATGCGACTTAAATAACCACTTTATCGGGCTGAATACTTCACAGTAACATGGTTGCGAAACTGTAGATAAAAATACACTGTATAAATGAAAGAGGACGTCCAGTGCAATGTGATACATAGATGTATACATCACAATTTGACAACATCTAGTTTCAACAGTAGATGAACTGACAAAAACTTTTTCTCTAGACGGTAAAACTTATCTACATAATGAATCTTCCAATGTCCACAAAAACATAATCATTTTATCAGACACAAATAACGATGGCTTAACTGTTATCTGTTATTCTTGAGTCTGATATTTTTATAGAACGCAGTCATTGCATAAGCTTTTTTGTTTTTACTAATTTACCAAGTGTCTTGTTTTTCTTGCGCCAAAGACGTCTGAATGTTCAGTTGCTCAATATCCCACAGGCCACCTGAGGTTATTGGCAAGGGAAGTATTTAATATAAATTAAACTCTGGCCTGCTGTTTGGCATACATGTCTAAAATGCTAGCATGCTAGATTTCTTACTATGTTTTCATTTGCTATTGTTTTTTAAATCAAACAATATACTTTATATAGTGTTTTATGGGCTTTTCAGATTCTATAGGCATCACACAACATTTGAGGCCTGTGACACAGTGGAACCCAATCTTACAAATAGGTTGTGTTCCAACATATAGTAATCAATAACAAGGAGTTTTCTTCTTACTAATACAGTTACTATTTTACCTTGGGAGCCTGACTCTCCATTATCGTTACTGCAAACTTTTTAATGGAGGATAGTTATTGACTTTTTATTTCTTTTTTCTGGGTAATTTCAGGAAACAAAGAGACTGGAGTTTGGAGTTGGTGCTTGATGACTATTAATGTTAAATAATAAATTATAAATAAAGCCTTAGGAGTATATTTACTAAGTGGTTAGATTGCAGTGAGATTGGGAAGTTGGGATGTTGCCCATAGCAACCAATCAGATTTAAGTTCTCACTTTCATTTTACATACTGGAGAATCGGATTGGTTGTTATGGGCAACATCCCCACTTTGCAATCTCACCACTTAGTAAATTTAGGTCTTAGTGTTACTACGGATGGGGTGGGGTTTGATAATAAATTATGTCATCTTGCTTACCCTATCCTGGTGTAAATTAAATCCCTCTTTTCCATGCACCATAGCTTATTATAGTCATAATTATTGTCCTGACCATAGTCTACAGAATACAAACAAAACAATTATGGGTCTGATTGTATAGTATGTACCCGGCTTAAATCCAGGCTTTTAGAAGGTTACATTGTNTAAAAACTACTTCCTTCTATTAAATAAGACAGGTATATTTATATTATAAAGTATATTTATGCATTTTTTCTGTTAAGAGGTGTTTTCTCTTCAAATATATAGTCTCTTATGTTCAAAATAGATAGTGTTGCATATAAATTATTAAAGCCTTAAACGTTCTTTGAAATGAGTTCATTTTATCCTCAGAATTCAAAATCCAACTTTCTATTTCTGAATGAAATTATACCAAACTAGTGCCAAACATTAATAAAAGAAGAAATGGCTTTAACTGTAAGACCTCCATGTCTGCAGCTATCACTAAAGGGAAGCTATGGCGCCAGTGAGATCATTTTTGGTGGTCTGTGTTCAGATTTGCAAGAGATCTCAGCTCAGATATTTAACAGTACTGATATTAAGAACTGGCTCAGTACCGTTCTGAAACACCATTCTTGTAAAGGGCGATCTCCCTAGCAAATAGGAAAATCAGTGTACCAGTGTTTTTGTAATTCAGACATCTTCTTCTCTTCCCATACTCCTCCTATGTATTAATCATGTTTAAAAAGTAATACATTAATAAACAAATATATTTTAATATATAGACATTGTTGTCTCCTACATCTCTGATGTGAGATGACCCCATGCAGGACTGCCATCAGAAATAGTGGGACCCGGGACTCACAAATTTGGTGCCCTCCCATCCCTTCCTGCGATATCACCAGGCCCAATATAATATAAAATCAAACTCATGCAACACCAAGAACAACAGCTAATTTTATATATATCATCTCAAATCATGATTGTTTTGCCAAATCAATACACAAATATGGCTTAAGAACCAAAACACAGGAATCATCCCACATCTTTAATTATTGAACTGACCCTTACTTCATAAAATGTACAGACTTTACACAGGTTCAAACACGGAGGACATTACAACACTGTTTTTGGTGATAAGAAAGCAATGGCAAAGATCCTTTGTGAGAAGGTGTTAGAAATGGCATTCCTCTTAAGGCTGTACAATTAGCAATACATTGCAAGAAACTNGTTCTTCTGGAAATTGGTTCTTTGGGTATGGCCCATAGTTTGTGTAGGTCATGTATAAAACTGTTACAAAGATCCAGAATCACATATCCCATTCAACCACCTTCCGTGTTTACCACATAATAAGACCTACCTCGAAAATAAGCCCTACCCTAATTTTTGTAAAACCATCCAAAATAAGCCATACCCCGAAAGCCCTAGTGAATTCCCCAGGACTGGGGGTGGATGATGGGTATAAAAGCATGACCTGGGAGCATGATTGGGATAAAAGCAGGACTGTTTATATAAATCTCTGACAATGTTAATTAAAATAAGACCTACCACAAAAATAAGCCTTATGGTGTTTTTTTGGACCAAAGACTTATTGTAGGGGAAACACGGTATATCAGGGTAAACCCTCATTTGTGATATGATATTTTCACATTTCAGTTCCAGTAACTGGAGACCTCTACTGGTTAATTTCTGTAAGCACCAGACTTTCTAGGGCTATAATAAGTATAGCAGGCCTTGAAGTTGGGGTGTAATACTAAATCTCATTTTATATATTCACTATTATTTCGTTCCCATATCGTCACTTTTAAATGTCCATGCCACCACTTCCACCACTGGTATAGCGTAGGGTTTACATTTTAGTTATTTATATTTTATGAAATAATGATAATACTAATAATCATTTTAGAGTAATAAATCCCTTCAGCATGTTGATATACCTTCACGTATATATGTGAACCAGAATTGCCAGTACTCTGAATACAGAAATGTTTAATCACAAGGATATGTGTATAGGATATTGGAGTGTAAAGGTATATGTGTAATACAGAGAGATGAAGTACAGCTGGGCATCACAGAAAGAAAACCTACATGAAAATACAGAAACATTGTATCAGGGACACTAGTTTAACCTTAATACCATGTTTTAATTATACAAGTCTGTATGATCTAAATGTTTTGTGTGGGTTACTAAAAAGCTACAGGACTTATCGTCATATCCCATCTGTATTCAAAACTACACCTAAAAGCTGTGCACTAACTTCAAAATATATATTTGAGTAATAAGTCCTGTTTAAACGATCTACATAAAATCTACAAAATTCTAAAAGACAAACTTGGCCAAATTATTAACGTCACATGGATAAAGCAAAAAAACCAGTGTATATGGAAACCAGTGTATATATTTGAAAACAATGTGCGCTCATTGGCTCAGTTCTGCAATCATATAGAGATATCTATCATTTTACCTGTCTAGCTTACTGCAAAGTTTGTCATTATTTGTTCTGGTACAAAACATAAAGGTCTCATTGGGAAAGCTGTTGAAAAAGAGTTTTCTGTACAAATGTGGTGACTGCCTCTACTATGAGACTGGGCCTGGGATGGAGGATTGGCACTATTCCTGTGCAGGCTTTGCAATTTGGAAATGTCAGAAGGGATGTTTTCTTGGAAAGTAGCCACCAGTACAGAGCCTGCATACTTTATCCTAGGAGTTAAGGAAGCTTTGTTTAATGGGAAACAGATTACTTCTCTCCCTGCAAAGGAAGTTCTGTGGTTAAAGGTTTCAGCTTTCACATTCTTTTGGAGCTGTTCCTGAACCAGAAAAAATACCCTTTCACCACGATCACATTTATTTAGTATATTTCCAACACTACCCAATGAGTCCTTTATGGTGAATGTACAAATACGTAGAGGACCACTGCTTTTTCAAACAAGTTTATACAGTCTTGATCCTTTTCCTTTTACNCAGTGGCATCCAGATTCTTGTCTGCACTTCCATTTACCATTGTTTGCTGATGTATTTCAGGCATCATTTGGATGATGCTACAAGAAAACGTCTATAGAAGATCTCACATGTTACTGCTCAGTGCATGGTGATTGCAGCACAGGGAATTATAGTATGCTAGAACATAACAGGCAACATTTCCTCATCCATGTTACCTGACTAGTACTGCCAGTATTAGATAGTGTTTCTTCAGCATTCTGTTACGATGGGGTAACTAAAGTACCAGTTACATTAAAAGGAAGAGTTGTGCATATTTTTGTTGGTAATAGTATGTGTTTTAAAGCATATGCAGTTAGTGTGGGGAGATGGGCTAATCATGCTTTTTAAAAAAGGCCATCCAGCACCCATAATGTGTGTATATATTCTTGCACCAGGGTCATTGCAGTGAACATTAATACATTTAGAAGTGTCATAGGTGTGCAACTGTCAACCAACCATTGAACATGCTAACCCTGAGATTACCCTGCACCACTGACTGAAAGATACATATGTCATACTCAACTCATCATGTCACATTTTTGTGTACACGCTTTATGAACATGAGTACAATAAAATGAGATGTGTCTGACCATTAGAATGCATAGTCATTGCTCAAATGAGTTATTGTATTATTATGTAAAAAGTGTATATTTGTTTATTTATTTGTATAATCATAACCCGCAAGTCATGGTACTAGATCTACTACAATTTATTTACACCATCTTTTAGCAATATCCAAAATATGCATTTTTGCTTGATGTATGGCAGTTTGGCAGCTGATGACACACATTAATACATAAAAATAAAAATAATAATAATAACAACAATAATAATAAATAATAATAGTAATGTACTAGATTTAGAGATCCATCACAGGCCACCCAAAATTAATTGACTGAGTACTGAGCCAAGGCGACTATGTTCTATCTCTCTACATCAGACGTGATAATGATCATTATTGCGTTGTTGGATCTTGCGGAGGGGGGAGAATAGGCAGAGATGGACCCCTATGTGAAGATGTGAGGCAGATCTTTCCACAGCGTCCAGCATACGTGAGAAACCAGTCCAGCCTTGATTGTTATATATTGTTACATGTTAAAAACCAAGACAAATACATGGTAATTTAATTTTTAATGCCTTTTAATAACTATTAAAAAGAATACAAAATGTGATACAAAATGTACAAAATGTATTCTCTCTACGACTTTCAATCTTTCAGTTGTTGCCTGTGTTAGAATGTGTTAAATATAGTAGTTGGCTATTATATAAGAACATATAGCTTTATGATGTCACAAATGTTTTGAATTGGAAATCAATATATCTTTAACCTTAATGATTGGTTGCTAATATGGGCAACATTTCCACTTTCCATTCCCGCAGCTTAGTAAATATTGTAAATAATAAATAATAAATATTATTATTATAATTAAAGTGAACCAAAGTATACAAACATGTAAANTATTTCTGGTGTTCTAATACATTAATACAACTGTTGCAATGTTAAATAAATGGAATCCTAATCACAGTAAGGATTTCATGTCAATAGTAAGTTTTAGAAAAGCATAATATNTGATGTTATCATTATGAGTTTTTTCAGCTCTTCCCTTCCTCTAACTGGCGGAAATGAAACTCCCAGCACAATTTCTTTTAATCTTAACTTGAACAGGAAAGATTAATATTAAAAAACATTTAAAAATATGGATGTTTAATGTTCCAGAAATCAATCATTTCTTAATTTTCTGGCATGCAAACCACTGGCGATTTAAACCTTGCTTACATGTCCCACAGTGGATCTTTCAATTAGATTGGTATGCTGTNATAAATCAACATTACAGTGTAAAAAAAACCCATACACTAATACCAGAAGCCTTTTACACCATCACGAGAAACACTATCTAGTGCTACATATTTGATACAAAAAGGGTCAAAGTGTAAAAAGCTAAGAAGTCTTTCTTTACACTTTAGAGTCATATGGTCAAGGTTCGCATATGTTTTAGAGTTTAGATAGATATTCTGTGTCAAAAGTTGTTACTCCTGGAGCAATAAATATTTCTAGCATTGGATGGATATATAGCATTTGACCATCAGACAAAAGCTGTTTTATGGTTTCCCTATTACTTTTTCAAACTACATCATAATTCCATTTACAAGTGAAAAGCTGCAATAAAAGAAAAAATGTAACTAGCATTCTATTAGCTTTGTTATTTAACGGTCTCCTCCATTAATTTCCTTGTTACACAATTGTGAATACATACAGATAATAAGAAGTATACAAAGTACATACTCCCCCTATATCTGGATGTGACCTTAGGTCATTACTGGTGGTGCTCACTGGGGTTTGCAACCTGCTAGAAGATTGTAGTGCAGTCTGTCCCAGTAAGAGCTCCAGTGAATACCAGTCTCCTAGTTAGACCAAGTGGTCTGCCACTCCCTTAACACATTTGATTGTCTTGACAAAGGTGTAATAGACAAACCTTGAACCTGAATAATTGTCTGAATCTCTGAAAACTAGTAAGAATTTCACTGGACACAAGTCTTGAATGTGACTACTCATAAAACTAGTAAGTGTTTTGCCATTCTAGCATAATAATGCATAATCTTCTCCCCCTTTGGAAAGCCTCAGAGGGCAGATACAGTTAACACTTACCAGGGTTAGAATTACTAATGTGCGGAAATGGAATAAGTGGAGATATTGCCCATAGCAACCAGTCAGATGACATTCTCTAGTATGTATTAGGAAACTGAGAGGAAGAATATGAATGGTTGCTATGGACAACATCTCCACTTTTCCATTCCCTCAGTTCATTAAATATAGGCCCAGGTGGTTGTAAAAAACAGACCTAGAAGCATCACACACACACACACACACACATATATATATATATATATATATATATATATATATATATATATATATATATTTGTGTGTCCCATCCCATAAAGTTGTACAGTTATTACTTCATAATTGCTTTGTGTCATGATTTAATGATGATACATAAATCCAAGAATTCATAAATCTCTGTTATTTTAGGAATACTGTTTTAAATTAAGTGCTATGGACAGCTGGCTGTCAAAATAAATGAACACACTTTATAACATTTATTCATAAAAACGTGTGCTGTCTTTTTATTTATGTAATACTGTATTTTTAAATACTGTAACATTCATCTTGTATGGATATCTATGATCTGCTGCAGATGACACCAGAGAATGGACCTCATTAAGATGAGACAAGTGGTTCCAATTTATATTAAACGTCTGTAACATTGCTGGGATCCTAAGGGAGTAACAGATATAGATCTCTGCTGAACTCCACCTGGACTTTGGTTTACTTTACAAAGCCAATCAAAGGCATTTGGCGCTTACACCAGAAATCACATGACAACAAGAGAAAATCTTTGTATCAGATGTTTATTTTTGGCTAAACAATTCAACAGATTACAGTACATTATGTTATGTTCATTATGAAGAATTTGAAGGATGCAAGGGAAGGGGATGTTTAAATTACAACACATGTTTTATAGTAATGTTGTATATGTATTTTCCCAAAAGCAGTTATGGTGTNAAAAAGCATGGATTTCTTTGATATTTCTAAGTAGTATAGATAGAATTTACAAGTAATATAAAGTGACATNAGCAAAAAAGAAAAGGTGTCATAAGGTACACATAAGACAAACTGTAAATAGTTAAATGTTTCTTTAACAGCTGAACCTATGAACCAATCACTGTCCCAGAACTTCTGGTCGTAAAAGTGCACAAAAACATGGTGGAAAGTCATAATGAAAATATTATAAAAGATTATATTACATTACTAAAGTCAAAGATTGTATGGATGGCATGTGCAGAACAAACAATGCAAGAAGAAGTAGCAGAAGTAGTTGTCCTAATAGATAACACAATTAATCACATCCATTAAACACTGCCATTGNCCAGTTCTTATAAGTGCCAGTATTTGCACCATACTGACAAGTGTCTTATATATGTATCACCAACAGGATGATACAGATCTTTTCTACAGATACAACTCTTTATGATAAAGCTCAGGCAGACAGAGTAGTCCCTCGAGAAGATCATGGCAGAGAGAGAAGGAGAGGTCTCAATAACTACATGCATGAATCAATACTAACAGATAAATGGAAAGAGACATCTCTTGATGAATGTAGTTAATTGTGTTAAACTAGTACAACATCCATCAATCTCTGACTCTTGCCACTTCTTAGTTAGCATTTTTACTGTACAGCAGAGAGAAGTGTCATAGAAATTTAAAGAGAAGGAGAAACAGATATTATAGAGGATAGGGATAGTCATAGAAAGAAATAATATTTTTAAATACCTGTGATGTACTAAATCAAGAAATATGGGTGGATGAGCAGCTTTTTCTAGAGATATAATATGTGATAAAGTAATAATAGTGAGGTGCAGTAAGACAGAGGACATAACACAGAGGAGCAAGTAAAAAAGGGCATAACATAGAGGTGCCAGTAGGAAAGTAGACAGGATATAGATGAGTCAGTAAGCAAGAGGGTATAAGAGTTGCCAGTAAGAAAGATAGGGGTCAGCCAGAAAGGGGTGGGCAGGTAACTGAGTTTTCGTAAAGGAGAGGGCATAGCAGAAAATACAGTAATTATGATTATAGTAATCATCAAATCATCAAAATAACTGCATTTGCTCTGCTCCTCCTCTATATTTCTGACCCGCTTACCACTCTCCCTGCCATCCTACACATAATTAACGAATTTGGTAAAATATCAGGTTTTGTTATTAACCAGTCCAAGTCAACTGCTTTCTGGTTAGGGCCCCACTCCTGCCCCCCTCCCCCCCATGGCATGGCAGATTCCAATTGTGCTGGGCCTCAGCTTCCTAACATATTTAGGTCTTTACCGTCCCAAGAATTGTAATGATTTAGAGAATATAACCCTTCATCCACTTATAAGTAATGTTTGTTCTTCCATGGACAACTGGAAACAGCTACCTCTTTCTTTTCTTGGGAGGGCAAGCCTCATAAAAATGATACAATTTGCCAGATTCTTATATCCCCTCCAAATGCTCCCTGTTCTTCTAATCCTAAAAGACAAACGTCTGCTTAACACTGCATTCCACTAATTTATATAGCAAGGTATTAACTATTTTTAAGCTGGAGAAAAGTCCCTTCCAGGGAGGTATCAATTTTCCTAATTTAAAATTGTACGGATATGCTAGTCATCTATGTATCATTAGAGATTGGCTCCATGGTAGAGACTCTTACGCTAACACATACCTTGAACAGGAGTTTCTTGCACATATGTCGGGATCAGTTTAGGCTCCCACTCATGCATACCTTTGCACAACATCAAGCATTGCATTATTGCCAGTCAGTTACTCATTTCTTTACCGATCAGGACTTGCACAATGACCTGGACTCATTGTTATTACTACCTCAGAATGGGAGAGGGATCATTTTACCATTATCTTCATTATCAACATCTTAGTTTAGCTTGATTACAACAAAGTTAGTGGTGGTCTATCACATTGGCTCCTGGTGTTTCCAGATATTACAGTAAAATTAATTTTTAAGGCCGTNACTACCTCCAGCTGTATTTTTATGTCCTTTTTTGTGTTTTTTTGTTTTATATACAACTGCATTGTGCTTGTCACTCGATGTGTTTGCAGCATACCTTTGTTATTCTATGTGTATTGTACTACTGTTACTTTTGTTGTTAATTTTGTTTTGCTCCAATAAAACATGTTTGTTAAAAAAATAAAATATAGTCATTTAAGTAATATAAAAAAGCTCCATGTAAACCATCTATTTAAATATGTTGGTGCCTAATAAAAGTGCATATTAGAAAGTGACTTGTCAGCATTTGAATGACCTAATTTGGCGTGAAAAGTGTAGAACATGGGTAAGATCCATGTTACTGTGTTACTTCATTTTACCCTTGTTATCCCAGCATGTTCCCCATCCTAGAAAATAATTTCTGCTGGAGTATACTGTATCCACAATTTTTTCCAGATCCTAAGAGACAATTTTCCCAACATGTCATTCATGTGAACATATCTGTGCTACACAGAAAAAACTCCAGACCATCTCATATGATACACCTAGAATATGTGCAGAATAAGTTATTTGTCATTACATGCTCTTTGCAATATAAAGTTTAATAGGTCATTAACATGGCAAGTTTAATGAAATATCATTCATATGTAAGATCACTAGAAGCATAAAACATTATTAAATAGTCCTCATCTGGAAATGTCATTATTGATATTATTTTTTTTTATTGCGTTTATTTTTAGATATTTCAAAACATANAAAATCAAAATAACAAATAACAATAACATACCCCCCTTCCCCCAATTATTGATATTATTTACATGAAGTAGAACATCTGATTCCTCCATTCTTTAGGAATGTATGTATATTTGCCTATTTTTTGGCTACTGTGAACTGACAGTCATCCGTTTCCCATCATTAAACATTGGAGCAGATCCAAACTTCACATATTATTGACTTGCTCATGACATATGAGTGAGTGGGCAAAACCATGCAGGGGAGTTNAATTTCATTAGTTGAAAACAGTATTAGAGTTAAGGTGGCCATTCACGGGCCGAATTTCACCCAAAAATGGATGGCCACATAAAAAATCCCCAACACTGACAAAACGCAGAGAAAGGTTCTCATGGATGGTCCGCAGACAGGATGATTTTCCCTAGAGNGCCGACATTCCACGACATTGTGATTGTCGCTGCTGACATTCCACGAAAACTAACTCGTTCTCGTGAATTGCCACCTTAAGAGATGATGGGGGAAATTCACTAAATGTCGATTTGTGGTGTGATATGAAATCGCCAGGATTCGCCAGGGATATGAAATCGCCAATGCATGGTGATGTATCATATTCAGTAACTGTCGAATTGGATTGAATCCCTGCTACTGCTGTAGTAAGTTGATCAACAGGTAATTACCTGGCACATTAATAAAGGGTCAGCAGTGTCTGTTTTGTTTTATGTAAGGTATGAATAACATTCATAAATGTTTTGTTGTTTGAGAGATAAGAAAGCAATATGGTTCCTTAGAATGGATGCACATAATTATTCCATCAATGTCCAAATGATAAGAGACAGCAATAAAAAATAAAGTTTTTTAATTTATAATTAAAAGTGTAGTATATCCGTAATATATTAAGCTAAATATGTAAAATACAGAATTAACCCCTTCCCGCCCNGCGCCATATATATATACGGCGCAGCGGGAAGGTCCGTAATGACAGCTGCCATCTTTACTGCTGCTGGCAAGAGCCGCGATTGGCTGCGGCTTTAAAGATCTGTTAGTCTTCTTATAGTAAGCACAGATTCTAATAATAAAAAATAATAAAAATAATAATAAAAAAACAATAAAAAATATTAATAAAAAAATAAAAAAAACATTATAAAAGTTAAAATTCAAAATCTATCGCGTTGGTGTAGGTTTTTCAAA
>JABWIB010002793.1:42571-59076 GCA_016617825.1 Platyplectrum ornatum | reverse complement strand
AAAGGCAAGGGCAAGTGTGGTTGCTAATGACAACCGAGCATAAGAGCCAACCGTAGAATGGCACATATGGCATGTGAGTGAGTTGACAAATGGACAAGTGGAGAAGATTGCAAGCATGCTGTCGTGAATTGACGTAGCAACAAAGGCAAGGGCAAGTGTGGTTGCTAATGACTACACAAAAAACACACTCGGTATAGCACACGAACAATACAGTACTGTCACACACATCAAAGTTAACATAGAAGTGCAGCATGGGCGTATTTCAGCATGTGCAATGTAGCAACAGATAAACCAACTAATTAGAACAACATAAACATCACATGACGCCATTAACAATCCCGGAACACAATATAGATACGCTTCACATATTAATACTCAACAACATGAAAATTTTGTATATTACGACATACATTTGACAAAATTTTCACGATACTACACTAGCAACACACAAACAATTACATTTTTAATTGTAACAACAAATAAAACTAGCGCCCCGCTACGATCGCACAAACACAAACATCCTTAGATGAAAAAAATATGCCGAAACCAAACATACGATCACTCGCACAGCAAAAAGGGGAGGTTCCATCACTTAAACTCGCACCAGTGACCAACATTACANTCACTCGCACCACCAAAAGAAGAGTGTAAAGCATAAGAAAAGATGAATCAAGGCCATAGACTGCCTTTATTATACCAGGGTTATATATCATATTTATTATACATTAGGGTTGCTGACATTCAGTTTCTTGCTCCCTTTTATACATTATCATACGTATAGCATGCATATATGAAATACTTTGATTGGTTCATTATACTATAAGTAATATTGTATTAGGATGTCTCATCAAGTGTCACACATTTCTGTAACAAGAAATAATGTTTCTTGTCTCCCAACTGGTTTAATAGAGATCTTTGTGTACAAGAAATACGCTCACAGCTGCCCTTGACCATGAATCTGACACTTCTTCTATATAACACATTTATTATAGTCACTTAAAAGCAGAGTTTATTAATAAAACATCTTAATCTTATATTATTATTCCTGATAATTAATATATGAATCACTGCATCATTATATTATATAACCTCACACCCTTTAATGTCACAATACACCCTCCATCTCCCACCTCCCGTGTCATCTCCTCTGAACACAAGCAGGTGTGTAGAGTTGCGTTAGAATCTGGATTGTGCAATCTCATTGCTTCCTTCGCCACCATATTGAGTCAATAGATATCATCAGATCTTGTCGCTCCATTTTCTTGAGATCCTTTTTCTCCTTCTCTGACCAACCAGCATTAGATACACTAAAAGAGAAGGAGAGAGAGAAAGATGACACTGATATCACAATGTTCCATGTGTTACAAGATAAATTCAGACAAATTTGGGCCAAATCCTGCATTATGTCTGGTCCCTGGCTTCCATCCAGACATATATGTAATCCGGGAAAAAGTGCCATAGCGCACATGCGTGTGTGTCAGATGTTCTTGGGCGGAACTTAAAGCACACAGAACAATTTTACGTGCCCTTTAAGTTATGCCCGCTGTCAGGTCTTTCTTCCCCACCTACCCAAATTACACTAGGTAGAAAGGAAAGAAAGCTGCTATACCTTTGTCTTTCTGGATGCAAGTAGAGGTGAGTCACAGGGGCATTCATTCCTCTCTCCCATACAGGAATGCAGGAGTCTGGATTCGACCGTGGGTTTTTAAGTACTGAATATAAAGAACCAGAATCTGCAGAACCAACTCATTTCACATGACTAGACAGCCTTACGCTGGACACTCCTATACAATAAAAAGGCCAATCATATTGTTCCAGACATGTGGAATGATATAGATGCAGTGTGTACACTACTAACATCTTATAATTGTGCTGACAATAAATATCAGCTAATGACAGATAATAAGTAGAGAATGGCTGGGCCAGGAGTGATCAGTGTGTATGCCGCCTTATCACATGTATTATATCTGTGTTTTTATTACGGGAGCAGATCCAGACCACTGCATTATTCAGATGACAGGAGACCACCCAGTAGTTGCTAGCTATGATTTACACTTGTGCAAATGTATTAATTGCAGAAATCTAGTTGAATAGTTATACATACATCCTGCATTCCTCTATTTCTACTGATATATATTTATACATACATCCTGTATTCTCTATTTATTGTTATATATTTATACATATGTGATACCCCAGCATCAAAAGGAATTAATCCAGTTAGAACTCTGCTGGATGGGATGTCTGACTCTGACTTTGCTACATAGTATTGGGGTAAGGGAGAGGTGATTGTATCATAAAGTGATTACTGTTGGATAATTAGCAAGCAGGTGACTCTATATCTCGAGTATTGCACAACGCCTAGCCTACTGCCATAGGTTGGCCAAAGTCTGAGGTCATTGTATAAAAGTTGGCAAAGTGTGCAATGGAGAGAGTTAGTGGTGGTGGTGGTAGTGAGAAGTCGATGTATTTAGGATGTCATCTGGTTGGCGTAAACTTGGTTTTTGGTGAACAGCATCCAGGCAACTGGTCCACTCTCCGAGGAGGAAGTTACCGACCTCTGCAATTGAGCAGACTTGTCTGAACCCAGTACAGAGAAGGAAAAAGAACTGGAGGGGGCCCCGTATATATCCCAATGGGAGCTGACCACTTCTGATTCATAGGGGATGGTACCCGAAGTGCCTGCGGGACAGTCCGTTCAGGAGGAATGACCGCTTAGTGGTCAGAGATGCCCGTGGAAGAGCCATAGTGGCCGGCGAACATCTGGTGGAGAAGACCCAAACGGGACCCTAACCGAAAGAAAGGGAAAGGCTGCATTGCCCGTCCCCAAGCCAAGTGGCTGGCTAAGCAGGTCGAGTGGGCTGAAGAGAAAGCTGATGCTGCCAGAGCAAGTGATGTGTAGTACTCCAACTTCTATCCAATGATTATCCAACCCTCTGAGAATTGAGAGGAGGAGACCAAGGCATTGAACGGGGAGACTGTTACCACTTGTTCCCGGGAGCTGGACGAAAGTTCGGCTCTGGGAATAAGCGATGGACGAACTATTAATTCCAACAAACAGTGAGTCTACTCCCAGCCGGGATACCAACATTGCCACCCCGTTGACGCTGTCCAGGAAAAATTAGTATGACTACAGTGAGGGCACATGGTAGGACTGTGTCTAACGACTCACAGCAGTCAGTGGCCCCTAGGCATTACCACTATGCCACAGTGAGACGGAAGCGCTTACCAACACCACAGCCGTCCCGGGGCCGAATCAATGCCCAGGGTCATCACTCACCCTGATTCTTCCGAGACTGGTACTCTACCCGGGGTAGGGCAGTTCTGTTAGAACGTCATCACTGTTATGTTGCCTACCTGCTGGCTTCTTATTATTCATCATAACAAACTATATGTTGATGTTTTATGTTTTACCCTGAAGATTTGATTATGTGAATTGATTATGCTAAATTGAAAATGTACTTTTGGAATGTATTATGTGAATTGCAACAAAGTCAGAGCCGGAGTTTCCTCTTGAACCCCATTCCCTAATATAAACGTAATTTCTGCAAACCTAGGAAGGGAATGGTTAAGTAGGTAATTGTTGTGGGCCTTTTCTTACATACATCCGTTATTCTCTATTTCCACTGTTATATATGTATACACACATCCGGTATTCTCTATTTCCACTGTTATATATGTATACATCTTGTATGTACTTGTATGTACTTGATTTGTGTTTGTTCCTGTTTTTCCTGTATTTCACTCAATTCAGGGTTCTGCTGGGGGGTCTAAGGTGATCCCTGGCACCCACTACGTTGGTCAGCTTTCCTTTGGGCTCAATGAGGTCTGCTGGGTATGGGACCGGGGGTGCAGGAGTTTAAGCCAGGCTCTATTCCCAGGAGGAGTTCTGGGCCTAGTGCTGCCTAGGGTGTGTTCTAGGTCTAGGTTGCCAGCTACATCATGCCCTTCCTCAGCCTCACAACGCAGCTTGGAGGTTCAGCCGGTAAGATCTGCTCAGGTTGGGGGGGGGGGGGGGGTTTGGTTTAGTCCCCTGGGTTGGGGGTTCTACCTCAAGGTCCACAACAGTGTCCTCCCACAGCCATGGTCACAGGATGCTGGGTGTAGCCCCTTCCTTTTCCTTTCGCTATTGTGCATTGGGGTCTAACCCTGGGGTGCACCACTTGGTTTGTCGTGGGACTCTGCAGGTGTGGCTTCTTCACTTGCTCCACCAGTCCCAGTCCCGGGGTTCGGCTGTTCTAGTGGGGGAGGGAGGAGGGTTCGCATCTTGTGTGTCTGTGGCTAACCTGTCTTGTCCTTTAGGCTCTTCCTCTGTCTTGCCGGTAGTATCAGGAAAATGGCGAAGATGAAGGTCTTGGTCTCGGGCGGTGCAGGTGATCCACCTAGGAGTGGTGAGTTTGATGTGGTTCCTGACCCTTCTTACTCTCTCCCTTTATCTGATGAGGTTTCCTCAGTGGGGTCTTCAGTGTCTCAGATTCACCCCAGTAAAGTAATGAAGCTTTGGTATAAGACACTGCATGTTTCCAGCTAGGGTCATTATAACAGGGCGCGCAGTGCAGCACAGGTGGCTAGACATAGGGTGCCAATAATGGTTTATTGAAATCTTCTATTTTGCTAGGGATAGACATAGAAAAGAAAAGTTTGTGGACATGTTCTCCATGACGGTTGAGGCTCAAAAAGGGCTAGCTGCAGCTGTTGCAAAAGGGGGGATGGGGGAGGAGGCGTACAGAAATTTTGCTTGGTGGTTGGTAGGCTTTTTCATTTTTACAGCTTGCTATACTGAATTCCAGCCGGAACAGGGCTGTGTAGTGTTGCACTTGATACAGGAATTGCATAGTTCTTTTAAAGGTATACGATGAGGGGTTTAGGAGAAAACAGGAAGGTTTGCAATGCATTGGTTTTGGGGTAAAGAATCTGGAGGTTTGGACATCTGTTATGCAGCTTCAGGTGCGACTGGGTAAAACCCCATCACATTTCGGATTTATTACCCCAGGCAGAGGTAGGTGCTTTTGCCTTTACCAACTCCTATTGAACGCAGTTTGTGGCCTGCCGGTTCCGTCATTCCTGCATTCCAGTGTGGAGCGGGACATCCTGCCAAAGATTGCAGGGTACAATCCTCAGTGCCAGCTAAGATGCTTCCAGTTTAGTTGAATTGTTCACGGATGCTGCAGGGTCACTTGGCTCCCCACCTGTAATTAGTCTGCTTCCTGGTTTTAAAATGCTTGTGGTTTAACATTTAGGGCATGCCATGTTCCTGGTGTTGATAATCATATTATTGATGTGCTGTCCAGGGAGGAATGGGTTCGATTTCGGGCTCTGGCACCATATGATGAGGAACGGGGTCTGTCATTTCCATAAAATTTTTGGCAGATCATGCTGTCGGGTTAAAGCTTCTGGCCAATTCCTCCCTGGCTCCAGCTACACTGAAAAGTGCTTGGTCAGAGTTGGTCACATACATGGGGCGTGTCAAAAGACAAGGTAAAACAGGTGTGGATCTGTTATTAGGTTGGCTTTGGAAGGAATTTCAATCGGGTAAGTCTTGCGATAGCATGTCTGCAGGTTTGGTTCGGGTGGCTCATTTTTCTGTCTTAAAGGGGGCTACACATTTTACCAAGCTCCCTTTGGTCAGGAATGTGTTGAAGGGATGGCGGCGTCAGAGGCCGGTGGGGGCGGATGTTAGGCTAAGCTTTTGATATGGTTTCCGGGGTGGCCTTTTCTCCTTTTGAATGCTCTCTGTTCTTGGTTGCCTTCTCTTGAGCTTTCTATTCTTTTCCATTTCATGGGGGGGGGGGGAGAGTTGGTACTAAGTATCAGTTTCCTTTGTCTTGAAGCCCTGTGTGTCTGCATTGGGTTTGGACACGGCTTTCTACTGGTCCTATTCTTTCCAGAATGGGAACCCCACTTCTGCTGATCTGTGGGTCATTCGTCTCGGGCGATCAAGGCGCTGGGGCGGTGGAAGTCTGCTGCTTATAAGAAAGTAGATAGCTTATTTAGGTTACAACAAGCTATGGTTGTATTGTGTTTTTGTGTCCGGGGTCTCCAGAGCACGGTGGCGCCTATGATTAGCCACTTCCCTCTCTGGGGCAAGAGGGGATTTTCTTCATTTTTAACCCTCCCAATAAGTTTGGGTTAGACTCCTGTCTTGGAGGTTAGCAGGGAGTTTTTATCCCTGTTAGGTGCTTTCGGGGCCTGGTGGCCCTTCCCCCACCCTCAGCGGCTCTCCTTTCGTCTTTTCGGTTTAATTTTTATAGTTAGCCTGGGGGTATCTAGTTCATAAATTAAATGTTTAACCCTTTCCTGCCTCTGCAACCGAGGAAGTCAGACCGTCTCAGACTTCTTCTGTTACCCCAGCGTCGGCCGACCTAGGCCTTAATACGGACTCTGATGCCCCGGTCACCATCAAGTCTCTCTACCAACTGCTCTCGGCTCTCCGCTGTGACATTAAGTCTGATGTTCGAGCTTCCCTCCAGGCGGTTAGGGCGGACGTCACAGAACTGGAAGATCACACCAACCATCTGGAATGTAAGCTGAAGGAGATTGTTCAGTACCATAACAGTCTAACAGACGCTCATGATAGTCTGCAGAGGGAGGTGGATGCTATGAAGCTGAAGTTGGAGGACCTCGAAGACCGCTACCGGTGCAACAACATTAAGATATGTGGCATACCAGAAACTGTGCCACCAGAGGGGCTCGCTGCGTATGTCCACTATCTTTTCTCCAAACTTCTCCCTGAGGCTTCACCCCAGGATCTCCTGTTGAATCGCATCCACCGCCGCTGTAGATCCAAATCGATGCCCTTGCACAAGCCTAGGGACACCCTGATGAGGGTACATTTCTTCCACGTGAAAGAGCGCAACCTGCAAGTCGCACAGGACAGTACCACCTCATCCCATCTTGGAGATCTTCAGATTTTCCCAGATTTCTCGGCTGCAACTTTGGCAAGACGTAGGGAGTTCCGGGCTCTCACTTCAGCCCTCTGTGACCATGATATTGGGGGAACGAAGCTCCTGGTGCATTACTCCGGGGCTACGCATGCTATCACTTCACCATGTATTCTGTCTCTGTTCTATTACGCTCTTTGCTTGACTACCTGTACACTGTTTTATTTACATGGGTGGTTACTCTGATGTTCTTGCTTGTTGGTGTTGGTTATGTTTCGCCTCTCAGTGTCTGGTGTACCCCATTTGCCATTTGCCAGTCCTTTTCGCCTTCTCTATCCTCCTGCACTCTTATCCTGTTCCTGAGGGGGGTCTCTCTGTAGGCCTCGTCCCCTCCTATTTGGACTGCCACACGGTCCCTATGTGGCACGCCTGGAAGCCCGATGTACTGGGCTTGTTCTGTTTCCCCTCCCCTCTCATTCCCTCTGGTTTTTCTCCTCCATCCCTTCCCTATCCTGTCCTTTCCCCCACTGCCGGAATGCACTGTGATGTCTTCCGCAGGGGAACAGTGTCTCCTCCTGTCCCTGGACGCTGAGAAAGCCTTTGACCGTCTGCACTGGGGCTACATGAGGGAGGTTTTACTTCGGTTTGGGTTCCGTTGGATGATACTGCACTCTGTATTGGCTCTGTATACTCTACCCACGGCATGGGTCTTTAGCAATGGCTTCCTCTCCCGCCCCTTCTCAATTAGCAATGGGACCAGGCAGGGCTGCCCCATGTCCCCCCTCATTTTTGTTCTTGCGATAGAGCTGTTATCGGCTAGGATCCGTGAGCTGCTTGTCTTTCCCGGTTTTCAATTTGCTTCCACAACCCATAAAATTTGCCTATTTTTGGATGATGTCCTCTTGTTTGTTTCTGACCCTCAGGCCTCCCTCCCTTTCTTGCATTCGACTCTTCATGCTTTTAGCGCTGCCTCCCTTTATAAATTGAACTCTTCCAAAACAGAAGCCCTCCCGCTTAATCTCCCTTCGGCCACCTTGAATGAGTTGAAGTTACTATATCCTTACATGTGGAGGTCAGAGTCCTTATCCTACCTGGGAATTCAAATCCCGGCCCTCATGTCCCAGGTATTCTCTGTTAACTATGTGCCCCTTCTTGCTTCTCTGGAACGCCTTGTAGGCACCTGGATGCGGCGCGAGATCTCTTGGTTGGGTCGTGTAGCGGCCTTTAAAAAGACGGCTCTTCATAAGGTGCTGTACCTTTTCCGTACCATCCCCCTCCTGCTCCCCTCTCCCTACCTGAACAACTCTCATGAGGTCATGGTGTTTGGAGACGGCGACCCCCTCGGATGGCATACTCCCGTCTGGTCCTACCCAAGCGCAGGGGAGGCATAGCCCTTCCGGATCTTGAGCTCTACCTGTAGGAATTCATCCTTGCCCAAGTGCAGGATTGGATGCTGGCTCCTGGTGGACCTCGAGAGGGGCCTCCAAGCCTCCCTCCCTACTGCTGACTATCTCTGGATAGTCCCGATGCCCCCAAGGGGTCTCCCGACAATCCTCACGATAGCGCATGCAGTCCAGACCTGGGACAAATGTGTAGTGGCTGGTCGTCTACTCTCGCTCCCATCTTGCAATGCCTCTCTGTTGGCTGTCTCTATGCTGATCCCTGACCTCTCCTTCTCCTCCTGGTTCCGCTGTGGGGTGTCTGTTTTGTCTCAGGTCCTCTGCGCCGGAGTGCCTTGTCCGTTTAATTATTTTCGGACTGAATTTGCCCTCCCCGACACTGAGCACTACAGATACCTACGTCTGGTCCACTGGTGCAAGGAGACACAATGTCGCGGCCCTCCCATTTCCACTCTTCCTGGGCCTTTCCTTTCCCATTTCGCTTGACGGTCCTGTCGGGCTCGGTCTCCTTTTGGTATGGGTTGTTGCAGCCTGACGTGTTTTCCCTTAGGTCCCCGCCGCAGGTGGAGTGGGAGCGGGACCTTGGAGTCTCTCTCTCTCCCCAGCAGTGGGAAAAAAATCCACCTAACTGCCTTTCGACTGTCTGGCTGCATTGACCATGCTGAGAGGCAGGTTAAGCTTCTCCATCGCTTGTATTTTACCCCCCAGCGCTTGCATAGAATGTGGCCTTCTGTGTCCTGCTACTGTTGGAGACTCTGTGGGAAGATGATTGGCATTGCCCATGTCTTCTGGCGCTGCCTGCTCATACAACCATTTTGGTCCCAGATCACAACCCTCATCGCTGAGGTTTGCGACTTGGACCTTGTCCTCACGCCAGAAATCTCACCTCTATCCCTCGGTAGTACCTCCTGATAAGCGGTATGTTCTTGGCCACATCCTATTGCAACTTAAGCATCTATCAGCCAGGCCTGGAAGTCCCCTCTCCCCCCGTCTGCGTCAAAGGTTATTGCGAAGGTCACATTTTGCTAAAACATAGATACCCTTGATGCTCCATATTCCCTCCGGCCTCCTTCTCCGCTGGTAAAATGGCTCTGCTGGGCAGAGTATTTGGAGAAGGTTAGTGTTGCTCCGTCCTCTCCCCTGCCTCAGGGCCCCGAGTCTCCTGACGCCGACCTACCCCCGGACTCTGAAGTCTCAAATATCTCTACCTCTCCACCGCCTCCGACTAAGACTGGCCCCCGGCTGAATTGTTTGTTTATTTGTATGTGTCACCTCGTAGCTGCATTACATTGGTTTGCCTCTCTGCTAGAGTAAAGGTAGCTGGTATTGCACGGTCCCTATATCCCTTGTTTTCATAAACCTCTATGGTCTGTTCCGGACCCCCCCCCCCTCCTAATTTCTCCCCCTTCCCTCTTTTTTTTTCTTCTTTATCCCCTTATATTAAAACATGAGAAGTTGCCTCTCTCGGAGGCTGTTGTTACTGTTTTGCTGTTTATGTGTTTTGTTTCGCTGTTTCATTTTTGTTGTCTTGCCAAATTTATGTATCACAGCTTCTCAATAAAAACTTTGTTTGAAAAAATATATATATTAAAACTAAATATATATTGTTAAATTCAGGTAATATATAAAAGACATCCTGAGACATGATATGGCTCCAAAAAGTTATATTTACTAATCAAATTAAATCAATAATCACAATCAAAGCAACTTAATAATTATACCTTCAAAAGAGTTACAACAGATAAGAAATTGGTATATAAAACATTACTATAGGAGAGAGACAGCACCCAAAATACAGATATAACCCAGCGTACAGACAGACCATAACCTATTAACCCTAACATAACATACAGAGTTAAGCTGGCCATACACGGGAACGACTTTGTTCCCGTGGATAATCGCCAGCAACAAACGGGGTGATTTTGGGCTGGGTATGATTAATTCCATTGTCCATCGCAGCTCAGTGTTTTGGGTAAAACACTGTTCTTATGATTATGAATAGGTGTAGAAGGGTTACAGTGTCTTTTGTCCATATGTAAACAGGATGGTCCATACATGCTGAGATTTCCTGGACCCCCTGCTGATTAAATGTCCTGGAATGGTGATGAATAGGCCATACCTTCTTACAAATTATAGATTCTTGTTCATAAATCATATTCTTCATCCATAACTGATTATAGTCCCAGTTGATTTAGATATTATATTTATCACTGCATAATAAATGTTATTACCAACACGTAGAGTCTAAACATTGCACCGCAATGAACATGAACATGAATATACAATAAAATAGGAATTTTCTCTCTGTTAATATTACATATTAATACAGACAATATTAACCCATATTTCATACGGGTGTATATATATATATATATATATATATATATATATATATATATATATATATATATACCACCTAATAAAAAATATTTATTCATTTAAATATCTTTATATAAAATAAATACAAATGGCCAGCAGCAGAAGTTTTTCTGCGGAGGAGGCATATGCCTTCTTAGCCGAGTCCACCAGTGAAGATGATACCATTTTTGGATTATCATCTTCATCATCATCAACATCATCTAGTGGAGAAGAATAACCCCCCCAGGAGGAGACAAAGATCTGAAGAATTGCCCCTGAACACTACTTGCCCCAGGTCCCTGATTTCACTGAGGTCCCTGATTTCACTGAGGTCCCTGATTGCAAACTCAGGGATTAAATTTAATGTGTCTGGGTTCAGGGACATTGATTTCTTTAATTTTTTTTTCTCCCCTGATTTTGTGCAGTTAATGGTGATGCAGACAAATATTTATGCAGAGCAATGCATTGCCCAAAACCCCTCATCTGTTTATTCCCAGCTCCGCAGGTGGACCACAGTAACTGACTGGGACATTTGTGTTTATTGGGGCATTGTTCTGCATATGGATTAGTCAAAAAACCCACTGTACGGTCTTATTGGAGCACCGACATATTACTCCCCAATGATGTGTACAGCCATGACCAAAACCCGCTTTAAAATAATTCTGGGGTTTTTACTTTTCACTAATAATGCCCTGTGCCCACCCCGAGATGACCCCAATTTTGACCACTTATATAAGCTTAGGCCCTTATCCAACATTTTAGTGAAAAGTTTGCCCAAGCATACAGCCCCAAAAATAGATTTCAGTTGATGAGTCCCTGGTGCATTTTAAAGGCAGGTTACAAATCCGCCAGTACCTTCCAAGCAAAGATGTAAAAATGTACAAACTCTATGAAAGTGCATCTGGATACACGCATAGATTTAGAATCTATGAAGGGAGGGACACATGACACCCCCACAATGCTTACTCGAAATTAGTGGGAAAAGAGTGTGGGAGTTGGTGCACCCACTGCTGAACCAGGGATACCATCTATACCTGGACAATTTTTACACCAGTGTTCCACTTTTTCAAAGCCTGGACTCCAGAAGCACTGCAGCATGCTGGACAGTGCGCAAGAACAACAAATACATCCCTAAGATGCTGGTTGGGCAGGCACTGAGAAGGGGCGAGAGTAGGGCATTATGCCATAAAATGTACTGTGTGTAAAGTATAAGGACAAGAGAGATGTTCTTATATTGACAGCTGTACATGGTGATAGCAGCACACCTGTCCCGATGCGGGGTACAAGCACTGAAACCCCCAAACACGACTGCATTGTGGATTATAATAAGTACATGGGGGGGGGGGGTAGTCTGATCAGGTGCTAAAACCTTATAGTGCAATGCACAAATCAAAAGTATGGTACAAGAAACTTTCTGTACACATAATTCAAATGGAACTGTACAATGCCCATGTGCTTAAAAAAGCAACAGGCCAGGGGAGGACTTTCCTTGAGTTTCAGGAAACAGTTATCAAGGCCCTCATCTTTGGGGATCAGGAGGAGGGGGGCCCCAGTACATCTGACACATGCCCCAGCTCATCATGCATAGTACCAGTGCAACACTTCCCCAGTGAGGTTCCCAAAACTTTAAAGAAGGGAAGGACACAAAAGCGATGTAGGTTGTGTTCCAAGAATGGTATTCGGAGACCTGTCCCTTACAACCTGGCCTGTGCATTAAAGACTGCTTCAAAATATACCATACGTCCCTTGACATGTACTATTGGCTGCTTTTCCAACTAAATTTTGGGGTAAATCCACAAATGAATGAAAAAAATTACATTTTTTATTTTCACGTCCAAAATGTTTAAAAATTCTACATAACACCAGTGGGGTCAAAATTCCTACTACACCCATGGATGATTTCCTTTGGGGGAGTACTTTACAAAATGGTATCATTTTTTTTTTACCATACTGTTATAAAAAGGGGCTCTGCAAATGTAACATGGTCACAAAAATTATTCCAGCAAAATCTGCACTAAATAAGCCAAAATGTGTTCCTTCCTGTCTGATCCCTACTGTGTACTCAAATGGTGTTTTACAACTATATGTGGGNCATTGTCATATTCAGAAGACATTGGGGTATATTTACTAAGCGGTGAGATTGCAGTGAGACTGGAAAGTGGGGAAGTTGTCCATGGCAACCAATCAGATTGGAGCTCACATTCTCCAGAGTATAAAATGAAACTGAGAGCTTCCCTACTTCCCCACTTTCCAATCTCACTGCAATCTCACCGCTTAGTAAATATACCCCATTGTGTAAAAAAATTATTGGCTGCTTTTCCTACCATTACCCTTTTTAAAAATTTTCAATTTTGAAGTAATTCCACAAATTTATGAAAAAAAATGTTTTTATTTTCACATTGCAAATGTTTAAAATTTCTACAAAACACAAGTGTCGTCAAAATGCTTATGAAACCCATATATGATTTCCTTGAGGGGTGTAGTTTAAAAAATAGTATCACTTGTTGGTGGTTTATACTGTACTGATACAACAGGGGGTGTCAAATGCAACACAATACTCCAAAAGCACACAACTACACAAATGGGTGTTCCTTCTCTTGTGAATCCTACCACGTTCCTAAAACATTTTACAACCATATATGGGGTATAGCTGTATTCAGGAGAAGTTGTGTAACAAATTCTGGGGTGTTTTCCTACTATTACCCTATGTGTACATGTAAAAAGTTTATGTGAATCCACAAATTAATGCAAAAAATTACATTTTTAATATTCACGTCCCAATGTTAGCAAATTTCACAAAGCACCAGTGGTGTTTACTTTACAAAATGTCATTTGTTGGGGTTTTTTACTGTACTGTCACAAAAGGGGCTCTTTAAATGTAACATGGTCACAAAAATTATTCCAGAATAATCTGCACTAAAAAAGCCAAAAGGTGTTACCTTCTTTCTGAGCTCTGCTTTGTACCAATTAGTGTTCTACAACCACATATGGGGTATTTCTAAAATCATTGTAATTGGGGGATTACATTTTAAGTTTTGTATTCTGGTTAACATCTGTCATATTCCAAAATAAACTGATTAAAATGGAAAATTTGCTAAAAAGGGAAATTTCAAAATGTTATCCTAATTTTGCTTAAATTCCTGTTAAACACCTGAAGGGTTAATAAACTTCCAAAATGCAGTTTTGTATACTTTGAGGTGTGCAGTTTTTGAAATGGGGTCATTTGTGGGGGTGTCTAACAAGCAGGCCGCTCAAAACCACATCAAATGTGAACTGGTCCCTAACTTTTTGAAGCTTTCTAGTTTTCTTAAATTTGCGAAAAATTGCTACTAAGTTTATGAGCCTCCGTTTGTCCTAAAAAAGTTAAAGGTGGTTTAAAAAATGATGGCAACAGAAAGTAGACATATTGAAATTGTTATTTAGTGACTATTTTGTGTGGTATGACTATCTGTGTTACAAGCAAAAATTGGAACATTTTGAAAATGGCTACATTTTCATGACTTTTGCGCATTTTTTATGAAAATTACTGTATCAACCAAAATTTACCACTAACTTAAAGTACAATGTGTCACAAAAAAAATCTCAGAATCAATTGGATAAGTAAAAGCATTAAAAAAGTTATTTCCACCTAAAGTGAATCATGTCAGATTTGTAAAATAGGGNTTGGTCATTAGGGACCAAATAGGCCGCATCATGAAGGGGTTAAGTGCTTTTTTCTGTAGGCGTGTTAATTGCAGATAAGCGTATAAGTAAGTAGGCTAGTAGCTGGTTAAGTAAGTGAGTTGTGGTTAGGTTGGTTAGTGTTAAGCTATTGTATACACTTTGTCTTAAGTTAAGTAAATCTGTTGGTCTATGGGTGAGTATTTTCAGTGTACATGGTACGTTGCTCAGTTTTATGGTCCTTTGGTCTTACTTTTACGTCCCTTGGGCCGTCGGAGTGCTTGGATTGTGGGCCACTCTTTTGTGTATTGGGCTGGTGTTTTTGTGGATAGCAGACGTGGTTCGGGGTCCCCTCCTGGGTGGGATCTGCGATGGTCAGGGTTCCGGGGCTTGCGGTGGGAGCTTTTTTCATACCTCTTGAACAGCTCTTGCTGTTTTTGGGTCCCCTGAGGTGGTGGTTATTCACTTGGGTGGAAAGGACTTGGTGTCGCATTCCACTTGGGACCTGGAGGTGGCGATTATGAAGGACATTGAGGATTTGCTCAGTAATTTCCCACATCTACGTGCCCTGTGGTCCTGTATGGTCCCTCGTCTTCACTGGCGGGGGGGCTGACAATCCTCTAAAGATTGATAAGCAGCGGAAGAAGTTAAATTTGTGCGTGGTGAAATTTCTTTCCAGGGATGGAGGTTGATGTCCCACATCTGGACTGGCAGCATGATTCGCCGGGCTTGTACAGGGTGGATGGGGTTCATCTATCGGACCGGGGGAACAGGCTGTTCGTTGATGATTTGTTCCAGATTCTTAGTGGGTGCTAGGGGACGGTGCTTTACACTGGAAGGATCAGCAAAGGATGGTTTTCACTAGCAAAAAGGAATTGGAGATGGGTGAGGGCATCACACCGTAATGGTTGAGTTCCATAGGAGACCACCTTCCAGGTGCTAGGGTGGTCTAGTCTGGAAGGTTTGTGCCGACAGGAGGAACAGGCCGGGCTTGGCAGAGGTTTAAAATGGAGAACCTCTGGGTAGGTGGTTATGCTGATCCTCCCACATGCTATTGGGCCACCTGGTTCCCACTAATTAAATTAATCATTAGGATTGGTTTAATTTAATTTGTTAATTACGGTTTGGTTTAGGTTCATCTACAATTACAATTTATTAATAAATACAGTGTTCCCTTTTAAAGCACAAGCTATCTGTGTCTGTCTCATTATTTCATTAAGGTGTGGAAGGCTGGATGGTGTGTGGGTGAGGCGCTGTGCCGTTATTCTCTATTTCCATTTTTATATATGTATACATACATCCTGCATTCTCTATTTTTACTATTTTATATTTATACATACACATACCTCCCAACATATTGGGAGGCAACAGTGGGACAAATAGGCCCCGCCGCCAGCCCCACACAAGCCCCAAACCTTTTACTGCTGCAACCTCGGAAAATAAATTAATTTAAATTCTAAAAACACAGTTTGTCCCCCTAATTGGGACAAACTGGTAGGAGGGAGGGACGGCGGGGCAGTCACCTAAAAGCGGGACTGCCCCACGAAATCGGGACACAGGAGGTAGGCATACATTCTGTATTCTCTATTTCCACTGTTATATATTTATATGTACATCCTGTATTATCTATTTCCACCGTTATATATTTATATGTTCATCCTGTATTCTCTATTTCCACTGTTATATATTTATGTATACATCTTGTATTCTCTATTTCCATTGTTATATATTTATGCATACATCCTGTATTCTCTATTTCCATTGTTATTTATTTATGCATACATCCTGTATTCTCTATTTCCACTGTTATATATTTATACGTACATCCTGTATTCTCTATTTCCACTGTTATATATTTATACGTACATCCTGTAGTCTCTATTTTCACTTTCTCACATGTATATATTTATTTTGTCCAATGCTCATAGAACAGGACATCTTCCCCCAAGAAGAAATAAAGATGGCAGGATGGGTGTGGAACATGAGGGTGATTACCAGGGGCGTAACTAGAATTTGGGGGCCCCATAGCAAAATTTAAATGGGGCCCCCAACTCGTGTCTCCATCATGTTTTAGATAAAAAAAAAAAATATATATATATATGATATTATTTATTTATTAGTAACAAAATGAAGTAAAAAAAAAAATACCGGTACTATACACATATATATATTTTATTCATCAAATTGTAGCTGCACAATCTAAATG